>JAOTOM010001685.1:0-62500 GCA_034440615.1 Ashinkailepas kermadecensis | reverse complement strand
GGCGCATAAACACACGCCGTCAATATGGGTCACGGCCCGGGTACAGTCTCTGGCAGCGGCGGCGCCGGCGGCGGCGCCGGCGGCGGCGCACCTGCCGCGGTATTTCGACGCGTCCACGGCGGCCGGGGAGGCGGGGTGGGCTGACTCACCTCACATCTGCGGCAGGCGGCGCCGACGTTGGGGAGGCAGAGTGGGCTTACTCACCTCACGTCTGCTGTGGGTGGGGAGGAAGAAGGCTGACTCACCTCACATCTGCTGCGGGCGGGGAGTAAGAGGGCTGACCCACCTCACGTATGCAGCGGACAGGGAGGAAGAGGGCTCACTCACCTCACGTCTGCTGCGGGCAGCGTCGGCGCTGCGAGGGGGGGGGGGCGACGATGGGCGGGCTGTCCACCGACGCGTTCTGCCAGTTTGGGCTCACGTGACTATCGGGCAAGTTTTCGGTCAGACTCGGGAGAACCTCGAGTTAGCAGGCATCGGGAGGGCCGTATCATGTGTATCGGAGGTGGTATCATGTGTATCGTCATTGGGGACGGGAAGTTATGGGGCTTTCTCACATACCCATATATTTGTATTTTACTCAAATAAGTGGATGCTTGAACTAGATGTAGGATTCCTGCCGATTAATGCCACCGATTGCATTTACTATTTAATATCCAACACCGGTTACATGCCCGGATTCCCACCTGAATGCGTCAAATAAATAATAACAAAAAGATAAAGCATACAAAATGCATGCGTGAAATAATATTTATTTTAACGAGTGCGTATGCGAACGTGTCCAATTCGCACTTCCATCCCGGCATTTCCGCCCGAGTTTGCTTCAACGCCACTTTTGCTCACACGGCAAAAACACGCACAACGTGCGGGAGGGCTGCGTCCCGCAGTGTACCCGGTCCAGAACGGCTCGCCCTCCCAACACTAAAGTGTCATATCGAGTGTACCCGGTCCAGAACGGCTCGTCCTCCCAGCCTTAAAGTGTCATATCGAGTGTACCCGGTCCAGAACGGCTCGCCCTCCCAACACTAAAGTGTCATATCGGGTGTACCCGGTCCAGAACGGCTCGCCCTCCCAACACTAAAGTGTCATATCGAGTGTACCCGGTCCAGAACGGCTCGCCCTCCCAACACTAAAGTGTCATATCGAGTGTACCCGGTCCAGAACGGCTCGCCCTCCCAGCCCTAAAGTGTCATATCGAGTGTACCCGGTCCAGAACGGCTCGCCCTCCCAGCCTTAAAGTGTCATATCGAGTGTACCCGGTCCAGAACGGCTCGTCCTCCCAGCCTTAAAGTGTCATATCGAGTGTACCCGGTCCAGAACGGCTCGTCCTCCCAGCCTTAAAGTGTCACATCGAGTGTACCCGGTCCAGAACGGCTCGCCTTCCCAGCCTTAAAGTGTCATATCGAGTGTACCCGGTCCAGAACGGCTCGCCCTCCCAACACTAAAGTGTCATATCGAGTGTACCCGGTCCAGAACGGCTCGCCCTCCCAACACTAAAGTGTCATATCGAGTGTACCCGGTCCAGAACGGCTCGCCCTCCCAACACTAAAGTGTCATATCGAGTGTACCCGGTCCAGAACGGCTCGTCCTCCCAGCCTTAAAGTGTCACATCAGTATACCCGGTCCAGAACGGCTCGCCTTCCCAGCCTTAAAGTGTCATATCGAGTGTACCCGGTCCAGAACGGCTCGCCCTCCCAACACTAAAGTGTCATATCGAGTGTACCCGGTCCAGAACGGCTCGCCCTCCCAACACTAAAGTGTCATATCGAGTGTACCCGGTCCAGAACGGCTCGCCCTCCCAACACTAAAGTGTCATATCGAGTGTACCCGGTCCAGAACGGCTCGTCCTCCCAGCCTTAAAGTGTCATATCGAGTGTACCCGGTCCAGAACGGCTCGTCCTCCCAGCCTTAAAGTGTCATATCGAGTGTACCCGGTCCAGAACGGCTCGTCTTCCCAGCCTTAAAGTGTCATATCGAGTGTACCCGGTCCAGAACGGCTCGTCCTCCCAGCCTTAAAGTGTCACATCGAGTGTACCCGGTCCAGAACGGCTCGCCTTCCCAGCCTTAAAGTGTCATATCGAGTGTACCCGGTCCAGAACGGCTCGTCCTCCCAGCCTTAAAGTGTCACATCGAGTGTACCCGGTCCAGAACGGCTCGCCTTCCCAGCCTTAAAGTGTCATATCGAGTGTACCCGGTCCAGAACGACTAGCCCTCCCAGCCTTAAAGTGTCACATCGAGTGTATCCGGTCCAGAACGGCTCGTCCTCCCAGCCTTAAAGTGTCATATCGAGTGTACCAGGTCCAGAACGGCTCGCCTTCCCAGCCTTAAAGTGTCATATCGAGTGTACCCGGTCCAGAACGGCTCGTCCTCCCAGCCTTAAAGTGTCACATCGAGTGTACCCGGTCCAGAACGGCTCGCCTTCCCAGCCTTAAAGTGTCATATCGAGTGTACCCGGTCCAGAACGACTAGCCCTCCCAGCCTTAAAGTGTCACATCGAGTGTACCCGGTCCAGAACGGCTCATCCTCCCAGCCTTAAAGTGTCATATCGAGTGTACCAGGTCCAGAACGGCTCGTCCTCCCAGCCTTAAAGTGTCATATCGAGTGTACCCGGTCCAGAACGGCTCGTCCTCCCAGCCTTAAAGTGTCATATCGAGTGTACCAGGTCCAGAACGGCTCGTCCTCCCAGCCTTAAAGTGTCATATCGAGTGTACCCGGTCCAGAACGACTAGCCCTCCCAGCCCTAAAGTGTCATATCGAGTGTACCCGGTCCAGAACGGCTCGTCCTCCCAGCCCTAAAGTGTCATATCGAGTGTACCCGGTCCAGAACGGCTCGCCCTCCCAGCCTTAAAGTGTCATATCGAGTGTACCCGGTCCAGAACGGCTCGTCCTCCCAGCCTTAAAGTGTCACATCGAGTGTACCCGGTCCAGAACGGCTCGCCCTCCCAGCCTTAAAGTGTCATATCGAGTGAGACCGTGCCACGAAACCGCCAGGTGGGTAGTCTGAGCTGCACACCTACCTGTGGTGCGGCACAGCATACCTATGCAGGATGTTCAAGTGCCTGGACACAGCGCCCAGTCTGGCCGTCAAGTCATTTGGTCCCCCAATTGTCCCAATTGTGGCTACTACGCACCTCGAATCAATCACAGGTTAGCCGCTGATTTTTTTTTAGACTGCGTGGTTTTTAACGTTTTTGACAACGGGAAATACATCGCCCAATTGCTCTATTTCGGTTGTAGCACGGTTAATACTTTAACGAATGTTTAAGCAAATTACGTTACCAATGTATTGCGTAATCTCCGACTGCATACAGTCTAAACTGCATAATGTCTACAAATTGTACTTACCATCGGTGCAGGACTCCGACTGAGACGGAGGTCGCTCCAGAGATGCGTCTCGTGGTGGCTTCTCCAGCGATGAATCTCGGGACAGCCTCTCTAGAGATGCATCTCGTGACGGTCTCTTCAGTGATGGATCTCGAGACGGTCGCTCCAGCGATGGATCTCGTGGTGGCTTCTCCAGCGACGGATCTCGTGGTGGCTTCTCCAGCGATGGATCTCGTGGTGGTTTTTCCAGCGACGGGTCCCGTGCTGGTCTCCCCAGAGATCGATCTATGGATCTCACGGTCTGTCGCACAGTTGTCGAGTCGCTGGCGAGCTTCTCGAACGCCTCGTTGACCTCGTCCTGTGACCTGACCTGAGTCAGGTCGCCCTCCGAGTCGACCCCGGAGGGACGGTGCTTCCGGCCGGGCCGAGGAGACGGCATTTCACTGAAAAACAACGAACACAGTTCACCGATACATTTCACCAAACATGCTACCTCAGCACTGGACTTAGTGACTGGATGTTAGATGGCGAGTGGCTTACATATATCGCCAGATAAGTGCAGCGAAGCTCGAGACCGACCTCACCCATCCCTCTATCCAATCGCTGATCCGTCCTGATCCGACGTGATCCAATCGCTGATCCGATCGCTGATCCGATCGCTGATCCGATCGCTACTCTGAAGGTGAGTTGTCCACAGGAGGACGGCGGTAAAAGACGGTAGAAGACAATAAATGCAACAGAAGTCGTGTGCTTGGGTGGGCACAAAACTCATGTTTAAACCGACGAGAGAAAAAATACAAACGAAAAACTGAATTACTGTCGTGGAACCATTGCCGTACTTATCCACCCAAACTTCCCACTCACTGATGGATGCCCCGCAAACTCCAGGATTCACAGACCGTTTTGGATCCGTGGTGTCTCGATCACTGCATACGTCAACTGTTAAGCTTGCTTTGAACAGGATCCATAACCCCCGGATGACTATCCACGATCACGCTGACGCCCATGCAGCAATGTACGCTTCATTGGCAGGCAAAACACTGCGCTTCTGAACGAGCGTGATCTCTGGCAGTGCCACGGACATCGGAGTGCGGTCAAAATTAGACGCGGTCTGCGGTACCACAAAATGGAAGGGTATCCTAGTACTGTCATAGCTGTCACACCAGCCGATTGTTTTCACAGAAGCTAAAGCCACAGACAAAACAAACATCCTACCATACAATGACACAACTACTTGACTCTTACAGTGCATTGAAATATAATCAAAACCAGTCGCATACCTGAGCATTAGAACACCGATGCTTACCCTGGTCCTGTCGTGCTTGTCGACACAAACCCGTCATTTCTTGGAAAGTTAGGAACATAATTGAAACATTAAAATTACGTGTACTAATATAGCCGTTGGGCTATTTAACGGTACCAAAACGTTTCAGATATCGACAAAGTTAGATGCGGACATGGACACTACAAGATTGAAGCTTATCCTGGCCCTGCGTGTTTGTTGACACAAACCCGCATATTCTGGAAAGTCAGATACCAGCGGCAGAACTATTCGAAAATGACTGAGGGGTGGGAT
Source organism: Ashinkailepas kermadecensis (assembly GCA_034440615.1). NCBI lineage: Eukaryota > Metazoa > Arthropoda > Thecostraca > Neolepadidae > Ashinkailepas > Ashinkailepas kermadecensis. Next base: position 57,600 of record JAOTOM010001685.1, on the reverse strand, counting down.
ACAATTTTACATGCCATTCTTCCCATAAGTATAATTCTACATACATACGTCGATTAAAATCTTTAGTTTCATATGCCCGCCATCTAAGATCTGTTCATAAAACTGTGTACACCACTTGGCCACTGTCTCCGTGCTTTCGATTCACATCGTGCATACAGCATGTGGTGTTTGTAGCGCCGCTGGCTGACTTGTTTGTGTCAGGCTGGGGTGCTGGAGCCCAACGGTCCATCACTGGCAGTGCCGCCTCATCACATCACATCTCATCTCATCTCATCTCATCTCATCTCATCTCATCTCATCTCATCTCATCTCATCTCATCTCATCTCGTCTCGTCTCGTCTCGTCTCGTCTCGTCTCGTCTCGTCTCGTCACATCACATCACATCACATTTATCACATCACATTTATCACATCACATTTATCACATCACACGCCACACGTCACAGTCACACGTCACACGTCACACGTCACACGTCACACACCACACACCACACACCACACACCACACACCACACATCACACATCACACACCACACATTACACATCACACATCACACATCACATATCACACATCACACATCACACATCACATCACATCACGCCCCATCGCGTCACATCACATCACATCACATCTATCACATCACATCACATCACATCTATCACATCACACGTCATACCACACATCACACCACATCACATCACATCACATCTCATCGCATCTCCGCGGTCGGCGGCCCCACAGCCGGCAACGAGCAAAATATACACAACGCACTTCGCGGGCCGCCTGTGTGACATCTGTGACATAGAATCGCTCCCTCTACCGAACATTGGAATGCGCATCGAGTGACACTGTGCCACCTAAACCGTTTGATTGGTACAGTCTAAGCTGAGCACCTACCTGTGGTGCGGTACAGCAAACCTATGCAGGATATTCAAGTGGCAAGACACTCCGCACAGCCTGACTGCCAAGCTATTTTTGATGTCAGTAGTACAGCACCCCTTCCCCGACCAGTGTGCTCACACGTGTTCAGCAATGTCATGATACCTTTGACCTTGGCAAATGTGTCACCCGCTTACGACCTGCACCACCCGATTGCGCTTCCAATTCTTCAGTTCTAATGCATTCAGAATTCCTGTTCAGGACTTCCCATAAACCACAGACAACTGGAACATGGGAATCTCTACATAAAATGTATCAACGAATAGCAAACAATTACCGGGAGGAGAATTGCCGGCAGACTTCATCTGTAGAAACGCATGAGGACGTAAACGTTGGGCACGCAAATAGGAAAAATTTTACTCAAATAGTATATTAGATGACGTCACAATCACACACCCCCCCCCCCGGGGGGGGGTTGGTGGGGGGTTTTTTTTTTCCCGGGGGGGGGTGTTGAAAAAACCAATAACCAATCAACCAACTAGTCGGACGTGCCACTGGCATCTGACGTCATACCGCCGTCTGACGTCATCCACACACCTGCAGTGGATGAGAAGCTTACGATCGACCGTGTAGAACCGCGGAACGGCGGTCCGCCTACGAGGGTTGAACTTCATGACGTCACGAGATGCTCGCGTCTGACGTCACTCACAAGCTCCGGCGTCACCGTGACGACACTCAGAGTCACACCAATCCATCGCTGGTCACTAGCCGGTCACTGGTCACCAGCAGGTCCGTCACTGGTCACTAGCCGTACTGGTCACCAGCAGATCGACCCGTCACTGGTCACTAGCCGGTCACTGGTCACCAGCCGGTCACTGGTCACCAGCCGGTCACTGGTCACCAGCCGGTCCGTCACTGGTTAACAGCGACGTCACGGTCACTAGCCGGTCACTGGTCACCAGCAGGTCCGTTACTGGTTAACAGCCGACCCGTCACTGGTCACTAGCCGGTCACTGGTCACCAGCAGGTCCGTCACTGGTTAACAGCCGACCCGTCACTGGTCACTAGCCGGTCACTGGTCACCAGCAGGTCCGTCACTGGTCACCAGCAGGTCACTGGTCACCAGCAGGTCACTGGTCACCAGCAGGTCCGTCACTGGTTAACAGCCGACCCGTCACTGGTCACTAGCCGGTCACTGGTCACCAGCAGGTCCGTCACTGGTTAACAGCCGACCCGTCACTGGTCACTAGCCGGTCACTGGTCACCAGCAGGTCCGTCACTGGTTAACAGCCGACCCGTCACTGGTCACTAGCCGGTCACTGGCCACCAGCAGGTCCGTCACTGGTTAACAGCCGACCCGTCACTGGTCACTAGCCGGTCACTGGTCACCAGCCGGTCACTGGTCACCAGCCGGTCACTGGTTACCAACAGATCCGTCACTGGTCACCAGCAGGTCACTGGTTACCAGCAGGTCACTGGTCACCAACCGGTCACTGGTTACCAGCCGGTCACCGGTCACCAACAGATCCGTCACTGGTCACCAGCAGGTCCGTTACTGGTTAACAGCCGACCCGTCACTGGTCACTAGCCGGTCACTGGTCACCAGCAGGTCCGTCACTGGTTAACAGCCGACCCGTCACTGGTCACTTGCCAGTCACTGGTCACCAGCCGGTCACTGGTCACCAGCCGGTCACTGGTTACCAACAGATCCGTCACTGGTCACCAGCAGGTCACTGGTTACCAGCAGGTCACTGGTCACCAGCCGGTCACTGGTCACCAGCAGGTCACTGGTCACCAGCAGGTCACTGGTCACCAGCAGGTCACTGGTCACCAGCAGGTCCGTCACTGGTCACCAGCGGCTCGTCACTGGTCACCAGCGGCCCGTCACTGGCCACCAGCCGGTGTCCGCTCGCCTCTTCTCCGGGCGCCACGGCGCACCTGCAGGACACCGGCGGCCGACTGCGGCACCGCCTCACAAAACACGACCCCCGCCGGGTGACTGGTGCCAACCACGCGGGTCACGGCTGCTCCACTGCCAGCTGCCAGCTGCCAGCCACACACACGGAGGGCGGCCGACGGCCCGTCCAGGCCGCCGGAGACGGGTCGTCGGCCGTCGGCCGGGCGACAGTCGGCAGTTAACTCTCCCTCACCGAGCAAGCGTCAGGTCACAGATGTCACAAGCGACTCGTACACGCCAGCGATTTTCTAGAAATCTAGGAACGTGCCATTGTGAAAACATTGGCTTAAAATATTTTGGCTTAATGACATCGCGTGATAAATTCAACTTCGAGGAGTTCCCGGAGATCCGGGGATGTTCTTTCTGTGACAATTTGGCACCACGCAAACTGCTTTTCCAATCTCGGCATTCTGGATACACCCATGAAGTGGAGTTTCCGTATAATTATTGCCAACGTTACCAGCAGCAACGCTAAAGCTGGTAGGCTGAACACGCCTGGGGAGGCTCGATGTTCAAGATCTCTCGAAACGTCGGGAATCGTCAACTTCAACCGAACCAAGCACTTGAGACCGTATTTGACCTTTCAATATGTGATCTGAGCTTGCTATCGAGTCAGCTCAGGTCACAAGAAGGGTGCCACGTCACGATCCCGTGACGTGGCATATCAATAATCATTGCATGCCACGATGCCGGGACATGTGAATAATCATGACAGGTGTGCCAGGACATCTCAATAATCATGACAGGTCATGATACCAGGACATCTCAATGATCATGACTGGCCACGATACCAGGACATCTCAATAATCATGACAGGTCATGATACCAGGGCATCTCAATGATTATGATCATGCTGATGTATAGTGAAGCAGGCAAAAGTCGCGATTCTGAGCAAAACTTGCACTATAATGGCTCTGGAATGAGCGACATAACTCGCAAGTCTTGAGATGACAATTTTTATAATTTTAGTTCCGCAAGCCATGTACCATGGAACACCCGCTGGCGGCAGATTCTTTGGTGGTCGCTGAAGCAATGCTGCGTGGCATCGACGACCTCGGAAGGCACCGTCGAGAGTCACCACCACTTGCTCGGTGGCTAACCGACCAACTGCCGCATTCGTCCCCTCTTTAAACCTACAAGCGTAACCTCCGGGCCAGCTTGGTGATCAGCCACGGCGGCGGTGATAATTCACACTGCAGTCTGAAACACAGCTCGCTAGATGTCGGGACCTACCGCGCGGCGAGTGTCAGCACCATCCTGTCGCCGGCCTGGCGCATCAGCTGATGGGCCTGCGCCGTGCTCAGCTGACTGGCGGGTACGCCGCTGATGCTGACCACCAGCTCGCCCTCCCGCAGTCCGCTGGCGGCTGATCGGCCGCCGGGGTTCACCTGGGGGAGGGACAATGACGTCACACCAGCTGCCCCTCCCGCAGTCCGCTGGCGGCTGATCGGCCGCCGGGGTTCACCTGGGGAGGACAATGACGTCACACCAGTGACGTCACCAGTGACGTGAACCAGCTTTTCGATTTTTCACTGCGGGTCACTTCGACAAAAGGACACCCGCAATTCCTGAACAGTGCACTTCGGATGCATTACAAGTGCACCTTTTGCTGAATATGGTGCAAAAGTGCACACATAATTTGGATTAGGGAAAGTAAGAAAGAAACTTAGATACCGTCAAGATGAAAGCTCATTCGCTCGTATGTCCTTTATTTTGAGACCCCGGACATTTGCAATCTTCGTGCCTACCCACGAGCGGAGTGTTCCAGTCTTCCGAAAATTGCAGGTGGTGCTTTTGCATGCGCCTTGTGGTTGTCTATGTGGTGCTTTTCCATGCGTTCTCATCAGCACTAATATTTAATTTCTCAACGTTAGGGGTTTCTCAGCCAGTGGCGTACCTAGGATTTGTTCTTGTATCCCTTAATAAGACTTCTCACACTGCGGACATTGCACTTCTACAAACTATTAAACATATATTTTTAATAAATTTTATTCATTTCAGTCTACAACGCCCGGCCGCCATTACACCAACGTTCGTGCACCTATTCGCCTGGTGCATTCGACGCATTCGCCATACTTCTTGCGGTTCTGCGCTTTCTACTAGACCCCCTAGGTTTTGCTAATTGCTGTCATATGAAGGATTTGTGCCACACTTGACGATATGGAATGTTTCGGGTGTTTGCTGGGAAAATTATATGAATAAAATTCCGAGATTGTTTCTTTTGTCCCCCACAACTCCCAGTGAAAAAGAAATCCGAACACTACAGTGAGCTTTCATGTACCTCAGCCTTTGTTTATATGCTGTCAGATTAGCTACGGAACCGAACCGCTGCATTGTATCGGTGTTCTTATTAGGGCCTGTTGCGTTTGTTCGAGTGCAAATGTGCGTCAGGGTCTCAGCGCATTTTGTAAAGGCCCTGGCGCGTTTCTGAAAATGTGTTTATTTGGTCACTGTCTTTTTAAACATGTCACCTCTTTGCGGACCCCAGGCCTGTTTTTAGGTCCTCATGCTGGCTTTGTGTCCAATGTATGCTTTGTGGCCCTTGGCGCGGCTTGAGATTCTCCGGTGTGTTTATGAGGTTTATCGTTATTTAGGGCCCAGCGCATATTTAAATGCCTTGTTCCTTTTTTAACGAAACGCTGTCTTTGAGGGCTCTGGTACGTTTTCGGCCTCCCGGTGTGCTTTTTTGGCTCCGCTGTGTTTGTTTGGAGCCAGGACGCAATTGTTTGGTCCTAGCGCGTTTTTTGTGGACCACGACTACTTTCGTGATTCCTGTGCGATTTTTGAAGCCCAGGCGCGAAATTCGCAGCCCCGACGTGAGCTTCCTGGGCTCGACACGACTTTTTCTCTCTCGATATTTCTGAATCTTTCGGAACCCGAGCCGCTTTCGCGGGACCCCGCCTGACTCTTCGGGCCCATGGCTCAACCTTTCGGGCCATTGGCACGATATTTTTGCGCTCGGACACGAATTGTCGAGCCACCTGTGATTTTGTAGGGCCCCCACGCGATTTTTGCCGGCTTATGACGCGAATTTTGCAGCTTCAGAGCGATTTCCTGGCCCGGATTGATTTCACGGGGTATCTGCTTAACTGTTCGCGGCACCGGCTTGATTCGTTCGGGTCCAGAATGACTTTTCGGGGCCTCGGCGCAATTCTTCCGAACCTTGGCGCAATTCGTTGGTGCCCACCACCTCTCATGGAGGAAATGCCTCTTCGGTATGTCACTGGGACCACAGTCCATTTTGTGGGTCCCGGCCTGCTTTTCGGGACCTCATGCCGTCTTTCTGGCCCCGGTGTGTTTTGGGGACCCGAGTAAGATTTAAGATCCTCCGGTGAGATTTGAGGATCTCTGGTGAGATTTGAGGATCTCCGGTGTGCCCTTGAGGATTCCCGGTGTGTTTATTTAGGTGCTCGACGCGTACTTTAAAGCCTATCACCTTTTTTTTAATGCCCCGATGTGCTTTAGAAGGCCCCGATACGTTTTTTGGTCTGCCAGTGTGCTTCTAAGGCCCCGCTGTTTATTTGGGGCCCCTGACGCGAAGCTTAGTGCCTCTATTGCGAGTTTGTGGGGCCTCGGCGCGACTTTGGGGACCCCAACGGGTTGGTTGGTTGGTTATTGGTTTTACGACACGTCGACCGTTTAGTCATATAGTGTCGCCAATCTCTCACGCCGATTGGTCGCGGGCGAAGATTCGAACCCACAATGTTTCGATTGCGAGACGAGCATCTTACCCCTAGACCACTCGTCCCCGGGGACCCCAACGGGAGTTTTGTTGCCCCGCTTTGCGTATTTAGATCACCCGACTCTAATGTTTGGGGGTCTGGCAAGTTTTGTTATGCCCAGCTCGATTTGTATGGCCTCGGCGTGAGTTTTCCGGCCCCGTTTAATTTATTTGGGATATCCAGGGTTTTTTTTGGGGGGATGGGGGGGCGACGGGATTTGATGGGCCCAACCCGGTTTTAGGGGCCCAGGTGCGATGTTGGGAGTCCTGCTACGAGTTTTCGACAAAACCCCGACGCCGGGAGCTCACTAGGGGAGGCGCTGCCCCCTACGACCTCCCATCCTAGGAATCTAGTTGAAGCTGTCGGTCTAGATTACGAACAGAGTCGCACATCACAGTGCTCTGGCTAGAATTACATACCACTGCCTGGGGGCCGAAGTAGCCCGGGGGCCGGGGTTTTGATGAAAACCGGGCGCAGGTAGATAACCAGTGAAGGCGATCCTACAGTTTAACACTCGCACGTCCGGGGGGGGGGCAGATATCTGCCCCCCTGCGGTTTTTCCTAATTTGCCGCCATACTAATCGGGTTAGCAAGGCCAAACCTCGCATGGCTGCTCATTAGTCTTTTCCGCATATCCTCAGGAGTTTTTGACCCTGGGTCATCCCAAGTCAGGTCACCAAGTCAGGCAAAGTGACCAAACATTCCTCGGAGTCTAGGTGGCATCACTTCCACAATAATTGGGCGATTGATTTCAAACTTATAACACGTCATGATCTCATCAGGGACTATAATATATATCTCATTTTTTTTCGTAGCATTGACCTGAGTTCAGGTCGCGGCCATGGCTTTCCCCATTATAGGCCTATGGTAAAATATACAAATGTTTCCTGGTTACATATTTGCTCTCGGAATGACCTCACAACGGTTATGGCGTGTAGTTGGAAGCTATTCTCAATGTTACTGCTGACATTTTTGCTCAGTGACTTCACCAAGGTCGTCTGAGGTCACCTGAGAACACTAGCACATTTCTGCGCATTATATCGCACTGCATTGAGCTAGAAGGCTGAAATAACCGTCATTGTGCTTGTATCGCCAAGACGTGTCTATTGATACATTACATGACCTCCCTAGGCTACCTGATGACCTTGACCTGAGGTCATAGTTTCGGAGTTGACCTGACCTGAAATCACACAGCGTATTGTCGATAGCACATTTCAAGGACTGTCGAATAGCATTCGCCGTTTGTTTCTATCTGTTACAGGTCCTGAAATATGTGTCAATATCTGAGGGTCTCACCCGATCTGGTCGAATTTGACCTGTGATGACACAGTGACCTAAATATTGACCTGAGCGAAAAATGACCGAAATACTTCCGATAGAGCTTGTCACCAGCTATCCAACCCCGTTTTCCGTTTGTCGTTGCCTAGCATAGTTCTGGAGATCTTAAGGGGGCAGACATCTGCCCCCCCCGGACCGGCGAAGATTGCGCGGACCGCCGGACGTGCGAATGTTAAGGAACTCGACGACAGGAAACACTCTGGACTTAATTGAGGTCAACTCAGCCTGCTCAGGGTGCATCTAAGTTGATCTGAGGACATTTCGACCTACGAAAGAGGCACGGAAAGTCAGCAAGGTGTACGGCAAAAGCAGTGGCATTCCACTTTGTGTTAGTGCACTTTGAGCTGTGAATGGCATCAGTGGCGCAACCAGCATTTCAGTTCGGGGGGTGGCAGGGTTGGAGAGCGGGCCCCCTTGCAAGCGGACCCCCTCATGTTTTTAAAAAGTCTGCGGAAAACATGCACTTACTTTTGAGCGGGCCCCTATGTTTGTAAAACTTCGCAGAAATAAAAGCACTTTTCCTTTATCAGGGGCCCCGGTTCGAGGCGGGCCCTGGTTAAAACGGGCACCCAGATTTTCAGTTGGTTCAAAGGGCCCCTGATTCGAGCCACAGATCCGCTTCGCGGGCCCCTAGCCAGGGCTCTGAGTAGGGTGGCCCACTCCAAGCCAGGGGCCCGCTTCGCGGGCCCCAAAAAAATTTCGGGGGGCCATGGCCCGTTGGCCCCCCCTGGTTGCGCTACTGAATGGCATCCCTGACACTGGCGGATCCAGGGGGGGGGGGGCATTTCGGCCATGTCCCCCCCAAGCGCCTCAAAGGGGGGCCATAGTGTCTTTTGGCCCCCAAACCAACAAAAGTTAACTGAATTAAAATGTAGTAACCTTTGCTGAGATAAAAAATAGCGTTCAGGGTGAAATAATCCCCAATTTTAAAGGTATTTTGTTATAATTGTTTGGAAGCACAATATGGTAGCATAGCAGATTCTGACACATCGAGGGTTCTATGGTGTTCTATAGCCTTGGGTTATATTATGTTGAAGTTCTGCTTACAGCAAGAGATGACGAAATCAGCAGTTTCATTATTCCTTCGTCAGATAGGTTCATGAAGTTTGTTTAGCCAGTAACGGGCAAGCGGACCCAGTGAGCCAGATTTCGAAAGCGGAATTTGAACAGGATGTTTTGTGCGAGTGACCAGTTGAGCCCAGTTGAGCAGCATGCTTCGTATGTTGGTGTTGGGGTTGCTAAGATGAAGAGACAGGCTACATTGACTGATTTTTCAAGAAGAATAGCAAGAGGAGGTATGTATTTATATCCTGAATAAGAGATAGCTGGTGGGTTTGCATGTTTACTGGCGGATCCAGGGAGGGACCATTCCGGCCATGCCCCCCCCCGAAGCGCTTAAAAGGGGGGGGGGCATAGTGTCTTTTGGCCCCCGAAACCAACAGAAGTCAACTAAATTAAAATGCAGTAACCTTTGCCGAGGTTAAAACATTGCGTCTGGATGAAAGAATCTCCAATTTTAAACTCTTTTTTTCAAAATTAATAATAACTGTTTGGAAGCCAGTATGGCAGCATAGTAGATTCTGACACACATCGAGGGTTCCATGCTGTTCAAGTTCTGCTTACAGCAAGAGTTGACAAAATCGGATCCGCCAGTGTGTACACGTGCACGAACGTTGACGTGGTACAAGACGTTGAACGTGAACGTGAACGTTTTGGTAAACAAGAACAAAGATCCGGTAACATAGAAACCTCCATAGGTGGAGGCATAGGCGTAGGAACGTCTGGAAAAGTGGGAGGGCCAGGGTCAACAGCAGGGGCGCACCCAGGGATTTCGCAAAGTGCTATGGCTGAGCAGTTTTGGATAGAGAACCCGATAATTTTAATAGTGAACACACAACATTCACCGCCAAGGGGGATGGGGCAGGCCCCTGGACGCGCCTATGGCTAACAGCAACATGTGGTACTGAAAAAGAACTATCATCGCAGTATAAGTACTTTCAAATTCACACTTCACTCTGAACTTCGAACTCTATTCACGACTGATGGATTCTTTTGTAATAATAGGTTTATCTTCTTGGTGCCAGTGAAACCATTAGTACCTATTGCTGTTCAAACAAAATTTATTCAACTTCCGCTATGTGTGTAGGGGGAGGGGGGGGGTGCAAGCTTATTACGGCCTCAATAATGAGTATGTGGTGTGCTCTAGTTTTCATGATATAGTATTGTTCGCCTCTGGGATGTCCTCCGTTGTAAATGTCACCGATGTTGGTAAGGAGAAAGAATAAGCAAGAGCGTAGCTTAGTTGCTGTCCTATGGCAAAAGAAGTCTCATGATTGATGTTGGAAAGGATGAGAAACAGAAAAAACGGGTGATCGCTGGTTGAAAATTCTTTGATCAGGTGTGTGGCAGACCAAGATTGGCAGGCTAACATAATTGTATGATGTTCGTGTGTTTTGTTTTGACAAATGTGTATGGTTTTTAAGGCACTGCCGCTTTTTGCCAGAGTCGGTACGCTTTGTAGGGCCAGGTGCATTTTCGTCCTCCAGTTGTGTTCTTAGGATCCCCCGGTGGTTATTTGGGGTTCCTCGCTCACATTTGTGGGACCCCAGCACGATTTTGGGTGCTCCGGTATAATTTATCGGGGTCTCGTCGTGACTTTTCGGGCCCAGGCGCGTGGTTCCGGGGGGATCCGACGCCAGTCTTCTGGGTTCGACACAATTTTTGTTGACTTCTGAATGATGTAAAGTTCGAGCCACGGCCAGATTTTTTCTGGCCCCCGCGACATCTATTTATGTGTCCCGCGGCGATTTTGCGAGCTCCGGTACGTTTTTCGGTGCCGTATGCGATTTGTTAAGGCATCTGGTGGTATGTTTGAGCTAAGGAGCGGTTTTCCTGGCTCTGACATTTATTTTTCGGAATCTCTATTTTGAAGGGCTCCGGCTTGATCCTTGTCGGGTTTCGATGCGATTTTGGGGCCACGCTGTGCTTAGCTGGGACCACCGACGCCAATGCTTGGAGAGCCCAAAGGCGAATTTTTGATGCCCCGACCAGGATTTATGGGACTACTGACAGGAATTTTGGGTCCAAAGCGCGATATTTGGGGGGCTTGGCGCTAGTTCGAGGAGCGTGTTGTACTTATCTGGGCCCTAGTGCGAATTTGGTGTTCCCGGCGCAAATTTTCGGGTACGGTGCAAGCTTTTTGCTGCCCGTTGCATTTATTTATAACCCATAATTCTGGGGGCCCCGACGCAAATTTATGAGGCCCCAGAACCATTTTTGGTGACCCCGACGCGATTCTTGGGTTCTTGGAAATCCACCTCTTCAGGATGTGGGGGCATTTGCCATTGGTATGCCAGTGCGGCTGCTCAACGAGTTTTTTCTTCAGCCGATGGCACCCTTAAGAGTGGAAAGGCCCTTTGGAGAACTTTCTTTCGGGGGCCTGTTCTGAATTTTCCGGTGCTCGGGTCGACTCGATGGAGGCCTTTAGTGATTTTTTGGCGGTCGACTTGTATTTTTTTGTAAGCCTCTTGCGCGAAATTTTTGGGCCCCGGTACGATTCTTCGGTCTCCCGGTGCATTTTTTTCGGTGCTCTAAGGTTCTTCTTTTCCGGGTCCAGACGCGTTTTGGGGGTCTGACGCAATTTTTGTGGCCGTAGAGTAACATTCCGGGTAGGAATTTATTTTTGGGAAGCCAGCTGCAACTTGTGGGGCTCCGGTGCGACTTTTTGGACCCCTAATGTGGTTTCCAAGGGCAGCGGCGCGACGTTTTTGGGTCTAAGTGCGATTTTTGGACCATGTCTTCATTTGTTGGGATGCCTATCGTGAGTTTTAGTGGCCTCGACACGACTTTGGGGGCCCAACACGTTCTGGTTCCTTTTGGATCGACCGCTAGGAGCCCAGTGATTTTCCATGTCCAGACTGTTTTTTCGTTGCCCCGGCTTCATTTATTGTGTGTTCCCGATGAGACTTTTGGGGCCCCGGTGCGACCTGTCAAACCCTTAGCATGATTTTCAGGGGCCCGGGAGCGACGTTTTGGTACCTTCAAGCTCAGCGTGATTTTCAGTGGCCCCGGCCCAACGTTTTGAGTCCCCGTTGTGATTTTCAAGAACCACGGCACGACTTTTTCGGCTCCAGCGTGATTTTCTGGGCCCCGGCGCTAACTTTTGAGCCCCCAGCGTGATTTTCGGCGGCCCAGATAGTCTTTCTGCGGCCCCCATCGAGATTTTCAAGGACTACGGCACGACATTTTCTGCTCCCAGCGCGGTTTTCAGGGGCCCGGTCAAAATTGTTGTGCCCCCAGCGCGATTAGCAGGGGCCCCGGCCAGACCTTTTGAGACCCAGCGTGGTTTTGAGGGCCCGGCGTCATTTTCGGGGGTCCCGAAAAACTATTTTGGCCCCCAGCGTGATTTACAGGGGCATGGTCCGACCTTTTAAGGCATTAGCTTTTAAGGCCTCTCGTGGTGCGACCTTGTCAGGTCGCACCACGAGAGCCTAATCCGCTCGGGGATTCTGAAAGTCTGACAGGCGTTCTCGCACTTGAAGTTGATATAATAGGTTGTGTACCTCATTATTGTATCTATGCTAGCAGAATAAATGATGGAAATAAGTATTTTACTATGTTGCATACCAGCACCGATAATACCCAGGCATCTCACTGAAAAGGTTGGATATTTGTGTGCTGTGCCAAACTGTGAAAATCCATTGAAATGTGCAAATGTTTACGTTCTATTTCATACTACAGTCACGCAATGCATGTATCGAGGCAGTAATTGTATGCTTCAATGATCAAAATACATATAAGTGTTGAAGTGTATGGCAGCTAGGAGTAAGGCATATATAATACATGGCTATGTAATATCAAGGCAAGGGACTTGCACTTGCAAATTGTACGTCTTACCTTGATTGTGTTACGTTACTGCCTTCAGCCTATATAAGTTTCTACTGTAGGCAATATTAATGAAATCGATGTGAAATATGTTAACAGTAAAAAAAACAGTGAAACTCTGGCATGAATGTATTTTAGTACTAGCTGGCACATCATCTGCTTTATAGTCTTTTCATAACATAATATAAGGTGTGAATATCCGTACATCTGTTGCATTACATCAACTCCTGAATTAGTTGTGTTGTAAGATCATGTCCAAGTGTGTATGACTTAAACAATGAAGTGCTACCATGTGATATGTGCACTTGTATTTAGTAATGGATTGCAGGAACTTTTTCACATATTCAAATGTGTGCATGCTGCCTTTTATTAAATTTAAATGTCTCAAAAGTGGGAGGGCCAGCTACCATTGTTGGCCCCCCACTTTGAATAGTGGGAGGGCCATGGCCCCCTGTTCCTACGCCTATGGGTGGAGGTAGGCTGGGGCCCCTATACAGGAAATTATATTGTCAATGATTAGTTTATTTTTATTTTACTGATTATTTTAAAAATGGGCCCCTTTGCCAAATAGTGGTCGAAATCCGGTGCTTTTAAGCAAAAATAGTGGGAAAATGGGCACCCTCCAAATCCGTTCGACCCCTCCCCTGATGCAATTCCTAGGTACGCCACTGGGGGAGGGGGAGGGGAGGGGAGGGGCTGACGCCGAAAACCGAAAGTTGGCCCCCCCAAACCGGTGGGCTAGATCCGCCAGTGATCCCTGATATCCCTAATCCCCGCCTTCGCCGCCCAATTTGTAATCTGAGCTGGAAAAGGGGAACAGCAAGCCGTTAAAAGAGCATTCGAAAGCTTTGGAAGGTCATTTTAAGCTGGATTGAGGGCAACTTAACCTGCTCGTTGCGAATTTAACTTTATCTGCGGGCACTTCGACTTGCGAGAGGTGCACCGTGAAGCCAGCAGGGGAACTTCGACTAGCGGCAGGGACATTCCACCTTGCTGCAGGGTACTTTCAGATGAGTAGGTAATCTTTATGTATTCACGAGCCTCGCCACAGACGCCCAGTGGACAATCTGAGCTGCCAAAAGGACACAGCAAGCCGCCAAAGAGGTATTCAAAGGCATGGGAAGGGCACTTTGAGCTGCATTGAAGGCAGCTTAACCTACTCATTGCGAATTTAATTTTATCTGCGGGCACTTCAGTTTGCGAGATGAGTACCGTGAAGTCAACAAGGGACACTTTGTGCAATGGCAGTTGCATTCCACTTTGTTCAGGGCACATTGAGCTATGCTTGGTATTCCTTATATTACCAGTCCACGTCCTAGCCGTCCACTGTGGGCAACTTAAGCTGCCAGAGCGCACAGTGAGCTAGCAAAGGGGCATTCGAAGGCTTCAGAAGGGAACTCTTAGCTACTTTGAAGACAACGCAACCTGCTAGGGTTGCATCTAAATCATCTGAGGGCACTTCGACTTCCGAGAAAGGCACTGTAACGCCAGCAAGGGCACTTTGAACAGTAGCAGGGGCATCCACTTTGCGGCAACCTGAGCCGCAAGAAGGGCACAGTGAGCCGTCAAAGGGACATTCAGAAGCTTCAGAATGGCACCATGACCTCTTAATTTGTAGCAACATGACCTGTTAGATGGGCTAATTTGTCTGCAATAGGTGCATCTAAGGCTGCGTGAGGAGCACGCCTTTGATGTGATTTTGCTCTTCGTCAGGAGCCCCTCGATTTACCCGTGGGGCACCTTTAGCTGAGAAAAGTACGATTTTCATTCCCTGCCCCAAGAGTGAAGCAAAATCGCAATGGGTCGAGGGACATTTGTGAGGGACTGCAGGGCATTTGGCCCCGCAAGTTTTCCTATAAAAAAATTCCTGCGTCATACGCGCACCGACCTACCGCCGGGGGATGACGTCTATACTTCCTGGGCTTCTTTTACGACGCACTCCACTGCTAGGTGATAGTGTCGCCAACCTCTCACGCCGATCCGTCACAGGCGGGCTCAATAATACCGCTGATAGCGGGATTCGAACCCACGATCTCACGATCACGAGTCCAGCGCCCTGCCGACCGAGCTACTGCGATCCCGATATCTGTACTGAAATAGTGTGATGCTGTAGCAGGTCGCATCATGGCAGGCCGATACTGCGGTACCAGCAGACACGAGGGTGGTGCAGTATGGCAGGTCAATACTGCGGTACCAGCAGACACGAGGGTGGTGCAGTATGGCAGGTCAATACTGCGGTACCACCAGACACGAAGGTGGTGCAGTATGGCAGGTCGATACTGCGGTACCAGCAGACACGAGGGTGGTGCAGTATGGCAGGTCGATACTGCGGTACCAGCAGACACGAGGGTGGTGCAGTATGGCAGGTCGATACTGCGGTACCAGCAGTCACGAGGGTGGTGCAGTATGGCAGGTCGATACTGCGGTACCAGCAGTCACGAGGGTGGTGCAGTATAGCAGGTCGATACTGCGGTACCAGCGGACACGAGGGTGGTGCAGCATGGCAAGTCCATACCGCGGTACCAGCAGACACGAGGGTGGTGCAGCATGGCAAGTCCATACCGCGGTACCAGCGACACGAGGGTGGTGCAGCATGGCAAGTCCATACCGCGGTACCAGCAGACACGAGGGTGGTGCAGCATGGCAGGTCAATACTGCGGTACCAGCAGTCACGAGGGTGGTGCAGCATGGCAGGCCGATACTGCGGTACCAGCAGTCACGAGCGTTGTGCAGCATGCAGGTACACGTAGCTCCTTGAAAGGGGGGAAGTAATTTGTAGCCGATTATTTTCGTGTAGCTCGCTAGGGCTGATGGTAACGTTCCCGCTAAGTGGAGGTTCTGAGCCACAATTGGCCTGCCCGTGCCTACCTGTCCGTGCCTACGCCCAAGGTGAGGGGCGCCCTGCCACGCTGTGAACTCGGCCCACGGATACACCATTAGTGAATTAAATTCCATTCAGGAATTAAATTCGACAAATGCTCAGTAATGGGCCGTTCGCGCAACCAAACACCGTTGACTGCTGGGGTTGCCCGCCTGTTCGCCTGCTACCGGTCACTCGCTGGCGTGCAATGCATCGCCGTACTCAGTTCGCATGCAAGTTCTTATGGTGGAAACATATCCGAGAAATCCAGAGAATTAAGACTTTTGGTCACGTTACAAACGGGACGTGGAAAAATTCGCAAGCTGCACGAGTATCTCGGACCCTTCCAGAAGAAGGCTCTGACATATAGATTGATCTTTGAATTTATTTCAGCTTTCGGATTGTCATATGAACCAAAGACCATCTGTATAAATTGTCCTGGCAATAATGCTCACTAATTCAGTCGATATCATCAAAACTATTCGAGGCCCAACTAAGCCAATGTGACGAACAAACTTAATAAAACGATATCGGTACGGCAGTTCTACAACAAGTAGACTACGCCTGAGATGAACTCCAAGCTGCATTCTAAAGTCAATACCTCTTCTGAAGAAGAATGAATTCCACGCAATGAATTCAAACACTGCGGACTATGGCATGACAACGCCTTTTGGAAAGGGCACCACCACTCCCCATTGACCAATCAGACGGTCGAGATACTGCCGTGTGAGCTCTGTTGTATTAGCTCTGAGCTTAGCGAAATGCAGCCCGCGTGCCCCACTGTGCTGTATGTCCGTCTGATGTAGAGCAGGTGGTTTGTCGTCCAACTCCTTCTGAAGAGCGACCGAAAACAAGTCGTTCGCGGGTGCCGTGGTGTCTCTCGGGTGAATCGTCTGTGCAGCTGACGAATGCAGCCGTAAAGGAAGCAGGTAAGCACACCTGGCGAAATGCATACAGGTCATATTGACACCGCTTCGCGTTGCTGAGACATAGACAAAGATGGACTGAGACACAGCCGGAGACGAAGTATTATTTCCTCGTTAGGTCAGTTTCGTAAAAAGCGGAACACTCTAGTCGGAACAGTCCTTGGTGAAGGACGCACACCAACGTGGCGTGCGGCCAGAATCGCAGCCAAGTGGGGGGGGGCGGGGGCGGCGTCCCCCTGGCAATCATAAGTGCACTATGTGAAACGATAAATTTTAAGATCTTCAGAACGTAAAATAATTATATCGCCGCGCAAAGCGCGCCGAAAGCCTTCTCTGTTCCCTGCCAATTTTCTTTTGGTCGGGCACCCCCTGAAGACAATCCTGGCTGCGCCACTGTGTGCGGCACAACACTACAGCACGCGCAGTCCAGCTGGCTGTACCGAAACACAGGCACTGCACTTGGCTACCGCCTACGGCGAACAGTCTTGCCATAGGTTACATGGCTGCGACGCTGCTGGCGGGGAGAGCGTTGAGGTCCAGTGGGCGTAATGCGATTTCCCTCGCTTGGTTAAAACTGGCTCGGAATTCGCCATCTGATGATGGCCGACACGTGTGGTTCGTGATTGCACCCGTGGCTCACCTGTGGTTTCACCCATGACCACATATTGTGCAATGTGTGGTCATGGGCCTATATCATGGCTTAAGTATGGGTCTTCGTTGCTGGCTCACTTCCAGCCGTTTTCATGATTTAACATGAGAGCGTATTGGGCGGGTACTGAACGGTTTCGTATACTGGCTCAATTCAATGCTTGCCTACCCCGAACAAACTGAGAGAACTATTTCAAAAGCAGGAAAATGACACCAGACCCTTGTATCAAGTAGAGCCATGTTGTATGAGTAATGTGTAGAGCCATGCGCCATGTATCGTGTCAGAACGGCAACAGCGTCTGGCACACTCGTGGGAAACCACGGCTACAGCGTCTGACATACGCGTGGGAAACCGCGGCTACAGCGTCTGACATACGCGTGTCAGACCGCAGCTACAGCGCCTGACACACCCATGGGAGTGTCAGGCGCTGTCTCACGGCCACAGTATCGACACTCGCGCCCGGGGCGACATCTTTGACAGCGCTGCACTTCCGATCGAGGTCACAGTCGGCCGGCTATTTCTGTCTGCGGACGTCCCACAGTCCGTCCCGGCTGACCGACCTCTCCCCCTCCCCCCTGTCCCTGTCGGAGTGGCCGCGGACCGTCGCGGCCGCCGGACCTGACCCGTGCTGAAACCACACCGTGCAGATCCAGACACCTGTGTTATGCAATAGCAAGTGAATTGGTGCTAGATAGGCTGCGATATATAGCTTCCTAGGAACTTGAGGTAAGGGGTGAGAGAGTACATTTCTTGGGGTGAGAGTATGTACATTTCTAGTACCTTTTCCAGATAGGCTTAACCCAGATGGGCCCCTGTGGCTCTTATTAACACGCGCCCTGGAGGGCCTCTGAGAATTACGCGCACTGGAGGGGGGGCGGATTCCGCCCCCCCCCCCTAAGATCTCGGCTCCTAGTAAAGCTGGAGAGACGAAATTCGCAGGGTGGATTGGCACGGTAGTGAATACTATTGTGTGCAATTTTCGTGACCTTAGGTCAATATCTTAAAGGTCAAATGAGGTCAGATTGGCAAAATTTTCCGGTTTTGCGTGGCTTGGCTTGTCATCGTTATGGATCGCTGTGGTTGTGTTTAAATGCTCAAAAATTGGCATCAATGATGTTTTGAACATTACTAATGATGCAATGCAGATGCTAGACCCAACATTTGACCTTAGGTCACCTATATAGCACCACTTTATCAGGTCAGTTACCTGTTCCAGTTACCGGAACCGGCCGCCCGCCCGACTGCTCCGTCGGGCAGCTCGGAGCAATCGGCTTGGTGGAGAAGGGAGTGAAGTACATGAATAAAGTATGGAAACGCAATGACAAACAGTACACATGACAACTAGTAGTGCATTTATGGCAACATTCCAGTTGATCAAGTTTGGTTCCATTAACCTGTCATGAACTTGACCTGACTTGACCTTGGTGACCTAACATGACCTTGAAACTATACAGCATATCAATATACATCAAACAAGTCGCTAGTGTTGCCTAGAACACTTCCATTTTGTCAGTATACTGGAAGCGCATAAGCGCCGATTTTTGTGGTCTGGCGCTATAACATTTTTTTAATTTAGCGGCCACTAACTTGAAAAATTTTCGGCCGATTTCCATTTTTCTTGCTTTAAACGACGTGCTGTTCATTTCTAAGCAGGTACACCGAAAATCGCGTATATCGACCGGTAAAATCTGCAGTTATTTGCGAAAAACCGGAGGGGTGGACGGATTTCGCTCCCCCTCCAGTGCGCGTGTTAAGCCTTAACACTGGTGACCTGTGGACCCAGTGGGTCCCCGATGAAGATGTAGCTCCTCTCCAGCATGTTGAAGTGGACCCCTCACCCAACGACTTTTTTCAGCCGATGGCGCCCGTTACGGTGGAAAAGGCTCCCATCTAGGGCTACGGGGAAATGCGCCGCTCTAGAGCAAGTGTTCTCCCGATCAAAATTGCTGAATCCATCCCTGCTTCCAGGTGGACATTGCAGTCACAAATTGCATACCAAGCTGCATCCCCAGCTGTGAATCGAGTCGCTGGAGTCGGTACGAAGATCGGTTGCCTGGTGGACGGCTGTGGTGCGACTGTATTACGGCCTGGTGACCTCTCCGGGTCTGACGGTCGCCAGATGACCTCACTGTCGTCGGAGAGTCAGGTCGCTGGGCGAGAGGCATCCACCAATATGGCCGACCCTGATGTCAGTTATATGTCTCAGTTATTTGGGCTTGATGGTGCATCAGCTGTTATGGACATGTACCTCACACTCTACTTGTACTCCAGTATCAAACACAGAGTACACCACACTGATAATCTGGAATAAACAGCTGATGGTCGCTTTTGGGCTCTCCGCTAAGACAAAATGTTTCGATGAGTATTATGGCATTTATATAAATTATATCATGTCTTGCTAACAGCATAATATTACCCCCCCCCCCAAAAAAAAAAAAAAAAAAAAAAAACACGGGGACCTATCCCCTCAACCACAATGGTGATCGAATCCCGCAGTGACGGATCTAGGGGGAGGGGAGCACGGGGTCACTGAGGGCCGTGGACACCATGTGCTGCAACATAGGCTGTGACAAAACACCATAAATGTGGCACTCGAGGACAGGGCCAGGGCCACGGCCTGGGTGAGAAGACATGAAGGACCCCATGTAGCGGGCAGACATGAAGGACCCCTGGGCCGACATGAAGGGACCCTGGGCGACGAAATGGACCACGGGCTGATGGAAAGGGTCCTGAGCTGATGAAGAGGTCCCCCGAGTTGATGGAAAGTTCCCACGGGCAGACACTGAGGGCCCCGGTCCGGGTCAACATCAAAGGCCTCTAGACCGACGGAGGACTCCGCGGATCGTTGGATGGGCCCGGGCTGACGGGGAGGGTCCGGTCAGGAAAGAGGACCCTCAGCCAACGAAGTGGGCCTCTGAGCCGACGGCGTGGATCGCTGGGCCGACGGAGAGGGCCACTATAGCGACCGGGGAGGGCCCCTAAAGCGACCGGAGAGGGCCTCTATGGCGACCGGAGAGGGCCTCCATAGCGACCGGAGAGGGCCTCTATAGCGACCGGGGAGGGCCTCCATAGCGACCGGGGAGGGCCTCTATAGCGACCGGAGAGGGCCTCTATAGCGACCGGGGAGGGCCTCTATAGCGACCGGAGAGGGCCTCTATAGCGACCGGGGAGGGCCTCCATAGCGACCGGAGAGGGCCTCTATAGCGACCGGAGAGGGCCTCTATAGCGACCGGAAAGGGCCTCTATAGCGACCGGGGAGGGACCCGAGCCGATATGAGCGGTCGCTGAGCCCAGGGGTGCACACAGGATTTTCGTGAGAGGCGTACATATTTGCAAAAGGCATCTGGTAGACTGGTCCTCCGTTGAGTGATATGGGCCCACCTCGACTACTCAGAAGCCCTCTTCGTCGGCTAAAGGCCCTCTGCTTGCCGGGGCCCTCGGCGCAAGTTGTCTCTACGCCGCAAATCCCACCAGGACTAACATCAGCTATGATACGATGCTATCTGCAATGCAGCTCAGACATTATCGGAGCACACCCCTCCCCCTTCCTAACCAGCAGGTCAACTCCCAAAATATGATAGGAGCACTCAATTCTAAGGGGCACACAAATTTGCTTGCCATACCCCCCCCGCCAAATAAACTCTTGGATCCGCCACTGGAACCCGGTGGTTGCTTTGGTTCTGCTTTGGAAGGCGTGAGACGCTAAGCATGCCTTTAGCATACGCACCGGAGGGGGGGGGGCGGAATCCGCCCACCCCTTCTATTTTTCGACGATATTTCACAAACGGGCGGCGATATTGTGATGAAATCTTGTGACTTTGTAGCAATTTGATCAGCACATCCTACGCAACAATAGCAAATCGAAACACGTTGGTAAACATAGAGACTGCGGGGATACAAAGTCGACCTACCGGGATGTGATCGGCCGCCGATAGTTCAAGGTCACAAAGGCTTCGTCGGTCAGTGGAGTGGAGGCGCGGTGTGGCTGCCGATCGCGACCTCATTAACCCCTGAAGGCATTCATCTAGGGCTGTTAAATTTACACTGAAGTGAGTTAACTAGAGCCTTAGTCTATCCTCTAAATGTTGTACTTCTACCTTTTGTAGTTTCCGTGATCTTAGGGGGGCCGAATCCACCCATGTAAGTAATGTAAGAGGCCCTCCAGCGCGCGTGTGAACTTTCTCTTTCAATTACAAAACGCTGCCACTTTTCATGATATATTTTGAGGAAAACATTATACTTGCAACAACAATTTGTCAGTGGTGTGCAGCGACTGATAATGCAATCAAATGCAATATAATATAATGCAACACAACACAATACAGCACAATATAAAATAAAGCAATTCAGCACAATTAAACGCCATACAACAGCACAACGCGATACAACACAATGCAACACAACACGACATAATGCAACAAAGTACAGTAAACTAAGATGCGATGCGATGGAATGCAATTGCCAACGCAGCAGGTGGAGCAGCGGTCATCTAATGCGCGTCTGATTTGTCGACGCTATACGTCAGGAAAAGAGCGGTCATACCATCACAACAAATTTACTTTGGATAATTGACCGGGAGTGAGAAGTGCCAGCTACACCCGTGCATTCAAATCTCATACATAGGTAGAGGAAGTTGGTGCATAATGGGGTATGGGGAGAACAGAAAATCGAAAGAACTACCTCCCTATGTTATGCGGCCATTTCGGTAATATTTTATGGACTATTAACAAGGATGTCTGCCGATCTGCCGATGCCCTTCAAGCTTGACCGAGTCGCTGCCAGCAGGTGAGATGTGGAAAGCTTTTTCTAGACCGTCTGATGTTATTTCCATGACTGGTGGAATTTGGACTATAACCAACGATTTTCTAGCAGCACGTCGTCATGTAGATGATGACTGTGTTGTGCGGAGTGTACTGAATATCGCTATCAGACATTAGATGATGACGGTGTCGCCCGGAGTGTACTGAGTAACGCTATCAGACATTAGATGATGACTGTGTCGCCCGGAGTGTACTGAGTAACGCTATCAGACATTAGATGATGACTGTGTCGCCCGGAGTGTACTGAGTGTCGCTATCAGACATTAGATGATGACGGTGTCGCCCGGAGTGTACTGAGTAACGCTATCAGACATTAGATGATGACTGTGTCGCCCGGAGTGTACTGAGTGTCGCTATCAGACATTAGATGATGACTGTGTCGCCCGGAGTGTACTGAGTGTCGCTATCAGACATTAGATGATGACTGTGTCGCCCGGAGTGTACTGAGTGTCGCTATCAGACATTAGATGATGACGGTGTCACCCGGAGTGTACTGAGTATCGCTATCAGACATTAGATGATGACTGTGTCACCCGGAGTGTACTGAGTGTCGCTATCAGACATTAGATGATGACTGTGTCGCCCGGAGTGTACTGAGTGTCGCTATCAGACATTAGATGATGACTGTGTCGCCCGGAGTGCACTGAGTGTCGCTATCAGACATTAGATGATGACTGTGTCACCCGGAGTGCACTGAGTGTCGCTATCAGACATTAGATGATGACGGTGTCGCCCGGAGTGTACTGAATATCGCTATCAGACATTAGATGATGACTGTGTCACCCGGAGTGTACTGAGTGTCGCTATCAGACATTAGATGATGACTGTGTCGCCCGGAGTGCACTGAGTGTCGCTATCAGACATTAGATGATGACTGTGTCACCCGGAGTGTACTGAGTGTCGCTATCAGACATTAGATGATGACTGTGTCGCCCGGAGTGCACTGAGTGTCGCTATCAGACATTAGATGATGACTGTGTCGCCCGGAGTGTACTGAGTGTCGCTATCAGACATTAGATGATGACTGTGTCGCCCGGAGTGTACTGAGTATCGCTATCAGACATTAGATGATGACGGTGTCGCCCGGAGTGTACTGAGTGTCGCTATCAGACATTGTGCTAAACTACAAGCATGATTATTTAGTCCTTGGACGACATGTGGGGCATCATGGAATTCTAGTCCAGGTGCAAAGCGGGATGCATCCTGCTGTTCACCGTTTTACGCGGTGTGCGTGAGAAGCATCAGGGGCTGCCGGAGGTTATTACCTACAATCAGCGGCGCACCCGAAAACATATTTCGGGAAGAGCCAAGGCTGGGAGAACCAGGCTTCTTTCTGCATGCACATGTCTTGTGTCTTATTCACTAAGTGCTCCATCTGATCATTTTAGAAGAGGTCACGGTCCTTGCGGCCCCGCCGGCTGGGTACGCGCCTCTCTACAGAAATACTACTAGTTACAATTGCACTAACTGCAAAGGCGGGTCCAGTAGATTTTGACCCGAAGAAGGGCACTCGTCTCCAAGAACACAACTTTTAGATCGGTGTCGAAGGGGTTCCTCTGGAAAACAAATTTGAGCGGGCGTTCTTGGGCTTTCCAAAGGTTCCGTAAAATGCAGTAGGAAAGGGTGATATCGCCAATAAGGGTGGGAAGTTCAGGCCGCTCTCACAGAAAGGCCAGTAGAACCTGGTGGCAGAAGTAGACAACGCGCTGGTTTTAGGGGATACAGCGTGCTGGTCTTGGAGGAGACAGTGTGCTGGTCTTAGAGGAGACAGCGTGCTGGTATTAGAGGAGACAGCGTGCTGGTCTTAGACGAGACAGCATGTTGGTCTTAGAGAAGACAGCGTGCTGGTATTAGAGGAGACAGTGTGCTGGTCTTAGAGAAAACAGCGTGCTGGTCTTAGAGGAGACAGCATGCTGGTCTTAGGGGAGACAGCGCGCTGGCGTTAAAGGATACGACGAGCTAGTCTTAGAGGATACAGCGTGTTGATCTTAGGGAAGACGGTACGCTGGTCTTGGGGGATACAGCATGATGGTCATAGAGACAGGGTGCTGGTTTTAGATAAGTTAGCGTGTTAGTCTTAGGGGAGACAGCGAGCTGGTCTCAGATGATGTGAGATAGCGGAGGCATCCTAAGGGCACGTACACATTTTGTGCGTGTGTGTGGGGGGGGGGGGTGATCTAAGTACGATTTCCTATCTAGTTCTCTCGTTCCGCCGATTTCTCTTGCATTTTCTAACCTCCCATACCCCTCCCTCTCCCTTATCTTTCCATATCCTCCACATCCCTTAGATTCCTTGCATAGTTTAATTTAAATATAATAATCTTATATATATAATCTTTTATAGTTCATTGGTTCCTTTTATAGTTCGTTGTAAACGATTAGATTAGTGCGTTTCGGCAATTTAAAATGTCATGAGGCGAGCACTTCTCTACTTTACGATGGAAGCGAAATGCGCGAGCCAGATGTTTCCACGCATTTCACCGTTTTATTTCACCCATGGGGCGGAACACAATACGCAAAACCACACCCTGCTCGCCACCCAAGCGATACACCAGTCATACACAATCCCTACCCGCTACTCAAACACCACACCCTGTTCGCCATCCAAACGCTACACCGCACCCTGCTCGCCATCCAAACGCTACACCGCACCCTGTTCGCCATCCAAACGCTACACCACACCCTGCTCGCCATCCAAACACCACACCCTGTTCGCCATCCAAACGCCACACCGCACCCTGCTCGCCATCCAAACACCACACCCTGTTCACCATCCAAACGCTACACCACACCCTGTTCGCCATCCAAACGCCACACCACACCCTGCTCGCCATCCAAACGCTAGGGGAAGTGGGAGTGGGAAGGGAAGGGGATGAAGGGAGCGGAGTTTTTGTTTTCTGTGTTGACGGGAGCACCGCAGTTGTGTGGGGACACGCGGCATCGGCTGCATGGTAATACAGCATGGTAATACCGTCAACGAGTGAGAAATGTCTGGCCGCCTGTCGTGGCGATATGGGAGATGAAGAGTGGGGAAGGGGGGGGGAGCTGTCGGTGATGAACAGAAGTCACCTACAAGACAACGGTAAGCTTGAAGAAAAATAATCATGCAATGAAAAACTGAAAACAGCTAATAGAATATAGCTGTATAACGATATATATATATATATATATATATACATATATATATATATATATATATATATATATATATATATATATATATATATATATATATATATATATATATATACATATATATATACATATATATATATATACATATATATATATATACATATATATATATTATATATATATAATATAGCTAGCATAGATAGAAAAGCAGCAAAAAATAGTCCCGGTCTGCTTAGACCGTTCGTTTCTCACAAAATGTTCCTAGTTTTCGATAATGCCATATTAGTGCAAAATACTGGCAAAACGGCCTCTAGGTGGGAAGGCAATGGCCCTTTACCCCCTCCCCCATAGAGCACCTGATGAGGGTTGATAAAATCTGAAGATGGAGTTCGTCCAAGACAACACCACACTAATATATATATATATATATATATATATATATATATATATATATATATATATATATATATACATATGTGTATATATTTGTGTATATATATGTATATATATATATATATATATATATATATATATATATATATATATATATATATATATATATCAGGGATGCGGAGCCGGAGCCGGAGCCGGAGCCGGAGCCGCCGGAGCCGGAACATTTTGCCCGGAGCCGGAGCCGGAGCCGGAGCCGGCGGGACATTTTACTCGGAGCCGGAGTCGGAGCCGGAGCCGCCAAAAGCAGGGCGGCTCCGACTCCGAAAGAGGTGTAAATTAAACCAAATTAGCAAACGTGAAATGAACACATTATACCTAGTATGGTATGGTATGGTATGAAAACGCATTTTTAAACGCCAAAATGTTTAAATACGAGTAACATGTAAAAATATAAAATAATGGTAGAATAACCAATAACCATATTCTAGCCTCAGTAGTCAATGCAATAGTTCCATGTTCAGTTTAGTTAAGTTCATTGTTTCCATCATCAACGGGTTGTTGTACCTTATTAGAGATGAGGTCAAACATTACAATTTACAACAATGGTATTCCTTGGACCGTTCACGGGATGGGGAGTGTTGTTGATTCGAGTCTCCCCTCTTCTGATTGCCCCAATACGGCACGAAGCGAGCGTCAGTTTACGAGGGCCAGTTTCCGATGCAAGATAGATACAGGGTTTATATGGGAAAGTTGCTTATAATTGTCTGAAGTTTGCGCCCCTGAGTGGTCGCGGCTAACTTTTTTTACATCCCCCTAGCTCTTACTTAATGGATCTATCACGTTTGGGATGTACGGAGCCGGAGCCGGAGCCGGAGTCGCCGGAGCCGGTACATTTTGCCCGGAGCCGGAGCCGGAGCCGGAGCCGCCGGGTCATTTTACTCGGAGCCGGAGTCGGAGTCGGAGCCGGGATACTTCCCCGGAGCCGGAGCCGTCCAAAATTTTCCCGGCTCCGCATCCCTGATATATATATAATATAGCTAGCATAGATAGAAAAACAGCAAAAAATCGTCCCGGTCTGCTTAGACCCTTCGTTTCTCACAAAATGTTCCTACTTTTCGATAATGCCATATTAGTGCAAAATACTGGCAGAACGGCCTCTAGGTGGGAAGGCAGTAGCTGTATACCTGTATACAGCTGTATAACTAGATATATATATATATATATATATATATATATATATATATATATATATATATATATATATAAATATATATATAGATATATATGCGTATATAATTAAAGTTCTCTAGCATGCAATTACGAATGTACGAAATTGTTTGAAATGACCTACCTCCGATCTCCCAGCAATTAAGCTAGCATGATTCATCTGTTCCAAAGTTGATGTACCTATTAACTGTTGAGGTACCTATTGACTAGTAAGTTACATATTAACAAGTGAGCTACCTATTAACTAGTGAGGTGCCTAATTCGAAACTATTGTCGAAAAGATTGTAGGTTCCTTTCTGGATTTGAGTTAAATCCTTTTAGCAATTGAGGACTTGCGCCTTGATATAACCTGCTTAGCCAGATGATTGATATTTTGATTTAAATCAATTTTCTGCGGGCGTCGAATATTCCTAACCATGGATAGGGCTTATTCTTTTCATCCACTTAATACCGGATGCACTTCAGAGTAACATCGGATGCATGGTCGACATTAGGTACTTAAGACGTGTTCGAAATACCACCAACAACCAATCTTTAGGAGAAAAACATTGCTTTAGGTATGTAATAAAACCACGCTCAGGTAATATATCAATGCGAAATGCTCTGTCTTTCCTGAGAAGCTTCCACATTTGAGATCATGTCAACAGAGTTATAACCGTTTTGTGGGCTTGATCATAGCCACTTAGAAGAACGCCTCGTATATTACCCTATTCTTCCCACCCGTTACCACACATATTATACAGCTTCTGAGAAAATGGAAGCGAAGCACCAATTTCCGACAAGCTGGCAGCTATGACAAGTTGAGTTTCGCGTCAGACAGATTGGGACCGTTTGATGGCTGTCCGGTAACTTCTCGGACACTCGTCGGCCTTCAGTGATGCGTCAGTTTGCATTTCAGTTTCGAAATTGTCTAGCGACATCTTCGCCAGACTTAATTTCTTTGGTCTTAGCGTAGCTATCGAATCAAACCTCGCTTCCTCTTTCCTGCATCATAAACCGCATGACATGCATCTAGAATAAGCATAGGGGAGACCGGGGCTATATGATACACGGGATGGTTGATACAACAGCATTTTCTCCAAAAGTATGAAGCCGGTTGCCATGGCTACCACACATGCTGCTACTGGCACCCTCTTCTCGGGCAAGAACAAGCTCAAGTCCTTTCGAGCCGCGGCTGCAGAATGGTGACGAAGTGGCACAATTTTGGGACGAAAGTAAGATTTTAATATCTGTGCTTCCCACTTAATTTCTAATTGTGCGCCCACTTGCTAATTTGTTTGGTGCCTATTATCATTACCATGTTCTCTCAGATCTGCTTGTATCGTTTGCCGCTACACTATATTCGTAATGTTGCATAACATGCTGCAGCCCGCGCCAGAAAACCTGCGGAGTAAATTGATACAGCCTGCAGCAACATAATCAGCCGGCATGAACATCAGCCTGTTTCAACGTATTGTGGACTGGCAATGGAATGCAATAACCACACATTTGCCTATTCGTATCAAGGTGTTTGCTAAAACTGTTTCAAGATAATCTTATTCAATATTTCCACGATAATTTATCACCTGTCGGAAAAGACTGAACGAAGGAAAAGATGCAGCTACGGAATGAACGTTTGCACATTCCATAAATGGTATGAACCATGAGCTATGGTTAGCCAGGACTCAGTATTGTTTACTGTAAAGGTGAAACATGGACCTTTCCGATGGCGTAAGGTAATGCCACCTAAAGATAATATATTTGATTTAACTTACATTTCATCAACTTACCCCATCGTCAGTAACAACTTACCCCTATAGCGGGGTAAGTTGATAAACCGATAGTTGCGAGATGTTTGGCTCTCTGATGGAAAACCAAGTGGATGCCACGAAACAAAATATTGGGGATGATACTAAAAGGTTTGGGCTTGACATAGGCGTGGCCATCTCCTCGATATCCGTCCAAAGTAATGAGTTATTTTGAGATTTGCCAAAATTGCAACAACTACACCCGGTCTCCCCTAAGTCAAGGCTGAT
Source organism: Ashinkailepas kermadecensis (assembly GCA_034440615.1). NCBI lineage: Eukaryota > Metazoa > Arthropoda > Thecostraca > Neolepadidae > Ashinkailepas > Ashinkailepas kermadecensis. The sequence goes on along the minus strand of JAOTOM010001685.1, from coordinate 28,795 downwards.
GAAAATTCCGAAGAACGTCAATTCTGATATGCGCTTGTAGGGTGCGGTTTAAAAAAAATCGTGAATATCAAGAAGATAATCCCATGTAAACATACCGTGTACCGTGCGCAGCTGAAGCTCGCAAGAAGGATGTTCACTTCTGAACACATATGATGTCAAGTACGCCAGTTTACCCGATCACCGGTCCACCCACACGACTCACCCTGGATATTCTGAGTTCTCTGAGACTCGAACTCTGAGTCCCAGAGTTCGACTCACCCTGGATATTCTGAACGGGATGCCGCCGGCTCCATCCCCGAACATGCGGAACCCCCAGGGCGGGCCGCCCTCGAGCACGACCTCCTTGGTCGCCATAGGCCGACCGTAGGCCGACCATAGGCCGCCACGTGTCCGCACCGCCGGCCTACGTCACTGTCACGCCCACCGTCGCCGCCGGAAAGGTCACGTCACTCGGCGCCGCTCGCCCAGCGTAAACAGACGGCAGCAGAAGGCGACCGTGCGCCGCAGTCAGCTGACGAAGGCTATCGATCTGACGACGGTGCTGCCACCTATCCTTCCCTATGGCAGCCGGCAGCGCCACGGCACGGGAACGAACGAACACCCAAAGCAGAGATCCCGAGAACGATTGTTACAACTATCGACTGTTATGGTTGTTAGTTTTACGTTGCGTCGACTGTTTTGAATTAGATGGCGTCGTCAATCTCTACCGCCGACTGGTGGCGGACGAACAGTAGTGGTAGGTGGGACTGGAACCCTGAACTTTCCGGTTGAGAGAGACGGATGCCTTCAGGGGCCCATCTGGGGGGCGGGGGTACAGAGACACCATGTTCCCTGAACGGGCAGATTTTTCCCGGAATTTTGCAACAAAATGCCATTTTCTCGAAATCTAAGAGCATATTCTGAGATAAGCATTATCTTAAGCAAACCCTATGAATGTATGGATACTGTTGAAATCTGGTGAGCTTTCCGACGTCTGATTTTGTTCAATTAACCCCCCTCCCCCCAATTCAGGTTTCTGGATCCGCCATGGGTGCCTTACCCCCAGACTACTCGCCCTCGGCCATCAGCTGTGAGCCCCGCATTTGGTCTATTGATATAACTGAGCCAATAGACATAGTATTCAGGGGAGTCAGGAATATGGCAACTGACTCGCCAAACAGCTTTCAAGGGGACAACTACGAAAAACGAGAAATAGATCCCATGGGCCATTTTCAACCGTCCTCATTGAACTGCCGGCATCTATGACATTGTGTAGTATCACTACCATAACCGGCAAACCCGTCCGTGACAGAAATGGCAAAAGCTGACAAGGCAACACTATGATATAGCTGACAAGCTGGCAAGACAACAACACGACACAGCCAGACGCCCCTTTATTGAATCGCTAGCATTCGTTGCCGATATCCAGGAAATATCCCGGGACGTTTCTCCCATTCCCATGCATGAGACATGAGCCGGGTTTACGGCGGGCTTTTTCTCCCAGGTCTCGCAGGTCCAGTGGCGCAGCCAAGGGGGTAGGGGCGAAGAGGGCAGCCGTCCCCACTGGAGGGTCCGGGGGGCCTCCAGGCGACCGCCTTGAGGGGTCGGTGCACTGAGTCCGTAAAGGCGTCCTGGGCCAACTTGAAGGACTCCTGAGCCGACGAAAGGGACCCCGGGCTGACGGGAAGGGTCTCGGGTTGATGAAGAGAGATCCGAGTCAACGGAGTGCCATCGGGAAGATGTTGAGGGCCCTGGGCTTGGCTAACGAGAAGGGCTTCCATGTCGACGCAGGGGGCCCCGGATCACTGGAAGGGCCCCCGGGCTGACGGAGAGGGTCCCGGGCCAATGTGAAGGGCCCCTGAGCTGACGGCGGAGCTAAAGCATAAGGGCCCCTGACTTGATGGAGAGGGCCAACACTTCCGACCTCAGACTGCCGGAAAAGGCTCTGGGTCGTCAAAGATGGGCGGGGTTCTAAACGAACTTTAAACGATGGGAGGGGGTTCTAGTTCCCGGAGAGGACCTCGGGCTGTCAGAAAGGGCCCTTGGGCCGAGATGGACCCAAGCGTACAAGGGCTCCTGACCTAATGGGGACCCAGCTGTTGAAAGAGGGCCTCTGATCCGACAGGAGGCCTTGGATCGCTAAAGAGAGGCCCTGCGCCGACTAAGAGGACCTCTGGCTGCTGGAGGACCTTGGACTGTCGGAGAGGGCCCAGAGCCGGCATGCAAGGCGGAGGGGCCGAGCGGAGGGGCCCGACGGACGGGGACCGTCTGGGCCGAAGCTACACAGGGACCCCTTGTGTGATTGAGAAGGGCAAAGCCGTCAAAACAGGGGCCTTCGGCCGTACGGAGTGCACTGAGCCGTTAAAGAAGGCCCCTGAGCCGACGGAGGGAGCCCCGGACCGGACGCACAGGGCCACCGGGCTTTGGCTCACGCCGATGGAGAGGGGCTCAGAGCTGACCACGGGCCTCACGCTGATGAAGGCGCTCCCGATCTGCGGAGACGGTCCGAACCAAAGCGGAGCGTTCCCGTCGCTACGCAAAGGGCCTCTAAGTCCATGGAGGGGCCCCGGGCTATTAAAAAGCAGTGGCGCATCAAAGGAGTGAAAGGGCAACCGATCCTGGCAAGTCTGATGAGCCTTCCAGGCGACAGACTTCAAGGGACCGCAAGGATTCGTCCAGGCGTAGGGGAAATATATACAACAGAGGGAAGATTAAAGCGCATCTAACGTAATGTGTGTGTGGGAAGGGTCCTTGAAACCTGAAGACCCTGACGGCTGGAAAGAGCCGTGAAGACAAGAGAGGACGCGGCCCAAGACTTGGAATGCCCACGCCAGCTAGAAAGAGAAATCTCGGCTAGAAATGGCCCTAAGCAGCTGATGAATAAAGGGGGCACAGAGGGCCTTGAGGAATATACCCTGAGGGTGCAAGTGCCCCTGAGGGTCAGACATGGCTGGGAACCACTTAGGGTTTGAAAGGGCCCCTGATGGATAACAGGACCCCTAAGAGCTGACAAGGACTATTGAGGACCCATCTCAGAGCCGAAATTCCCCCGACATGAGAGCAAGACAGGACTATTGAGGATTGTGATGGGCTCTTAAAAGCAGGTGAGGTCCGAGGGATCAATGGGTTCTCTGAGAATCCGACAAGACAAAATTGGGATTATCCTGAGGTTGAGAGGCCCCTTATGGATGAACAAGGTTCCATGAGAGCAAAAAGTTTCCCTGTAGGCTGGCGATTACTGTTAGGAATACTGAGGATCAGCCTCAGAGTATATAACATGCTTGAAACCAAAACAAAAACTGTCGATAACTCGGAAGGGCCCTTAGCAGATTAAGAGGGTCCCTGACGACTCAATATACGAAATCAATGAGCGGGCCCAAATGGAATGGGTGGCGCACTCAATAGGATCCGATGTTAAACGTTTAAATGATTGGGTGGTGGGAGAGGAAAATTCAACATTGTTACGGTGCTTGCCCGCTCAAAAGTATATCAAACTCACCCTGACTCAGGGTCGTCACCAGACATTACACTGAAGTGCAGGAGGCCAAGTTAGAGGCGTCACAACACACTTGTGTACGAAGAGTGGTGTTTCGGGCGTCACCTCAGATGCGCACCAAGTGTTCCCTCCGAAGAGTGGTGGTGAATATGCCACTTTAGAAGCTTCGCCAGGGATTTGTCTCGAAGGGGTGGATGTGATGCTCATTCAGTAGCGTCAGAAGGAATTATCTCAATGGATCTCAATGGATCGGTTGTGGAGGTGCCAGTTCAGGGTGTCACCGGGGATTTTCCTCCGAGGAGTGGTGCTCGCCATGGCACCTTGGGAAGTTGTCGCCAAGATAAGTCGCTAAGAGGACAGTGTGCAGGTGCCAATTCACGGACGTCACCAGGGACTTCTCTGGAAAGCGTGGAGATTCAGATGCCACTTCGGGAGCCCCACCAATGATTTTCCCCTGGGGTGGTTGCCTCAGATAGCATTTCAGAGTGGTCATCAGGATTCTGTTTCTAGGGGGTGGTTGTGGAGGAGCCAATTCAGGCGCGTCATCAGGGAATATTCACAGCGAGGCGATGCTACAGGTGACACTTCAAACGGTCTCAAGGAAACATCTCTAGGAGACGATTGTGAAGGTGCAAATTCAGAGAAGTCATCGAGGATTTGTCACCATGGTGAAGATGTGATCAAAGACGTCATCAGCGGACAGAAAATGGTCCTCGCCCAGTATATGGTCACCATACATTATATCCGGCAGAATGCAGTCGGCGAGAGGACCCGAGGTGTCTGCCCAAGAACCAGCTTCATTTTGTTCAATGCGGTAAAAAAGGAACTATTTATGAGCGACAAAATAAAGTGCCCGCAATATTGTTATTTGAAACCAGGGAAGACTTAGTTCATGCCAGGATCTGGAGGGGAGCAGTGTCGCTGCAAACGCGCGTACGTTCTTCAACAGGCGGACCCACGATCATGGGTGCGCGCAATGGCGACACGTTCCTCGATAGTGGCCGCGCTCACTGCTCAATGACAACTTTCCAACTTTTGATCAGAACAAGCAGAACGATACAGAACTGCGTGTCATGTCGAACGACCCAGGCGGCGTTGGATCTCAATTCCGGCATCACTTGGAGGGGAACAGCGGCATTCGGCGTAAGATGATATTGTGGAGAATATACGTGTGGCCCGGCCTTGTCACTGACCTTCGACACAACTTAACTCGCAGTGCATATTGCGTGCTCTTATCATACTTTTGCAGAAAAATGACCCGCAGATCGAATTTTCCACAATACAGAAAAAAAAAAAACATGTAAATGTGCCTGGCCTAAGGCCAGTCCCAGGTTCAACATTCGCACAGCTCAGGACATTTCCCAATCCCGCGTCCCACCTGCGAAACGGTGTGGACGGCGCCATTAGCCGTGGATGTGCATAAAGTGCGTCGTGAGCCACCCAACAAACCAGCAGACCTCAGGTCAGGTCATCCTTAATCAAAATATCCAGATTGGTTGTTTGGCTTGATGAAGCACATTTTAAAAGTGTGGTGCAACGATTATCTGTTGCAACGATTATGAATGGTGGCACACGATTTTGCAACATTGCAACAACAAATTAAAAAAAATCCTGTTGGCCTGTTCCAGGTCAATGACCTTTGGTGACTCCACCTGAAATTTTGATAAAATATGTAAACCAATGTATGAGACTCTGGAAGTTCGGCGTCTGTTTCTACTCAATCGTACGCTTCAGCGGAAGACCCGAGAGCACCGGTCCGGCGACGGTGAAACGTCTCGACGCAGCACTGGAGAGACGGATGGATGGATTGATTGTGGCTTTACGACGCACTCAGAAGCCGAGACCATATGGCGTCGCCTGCCTCCCACCCTGGCAGGAAGGGCGGGCATCGTTGGGAATCGAACCCCGTACCTCTGGCGTGCCACACGCCCAGCTTAACCACTGAGCTACCGACGCCCTGCAGCACTGCCAGAACACGAGCCCGTCGACACTTCCACCGCCGGGACACGAGCCCGTCAACACTTCCACCGCCGGGACACGAGCCCGTCAACACTTCCACCGCCGGGACACGAGCCCGTCAACACTTCCACCGCCGCCACGAACGAAGCAACAGCATGACGATGACATGTATTCCATCATAATCAATGAATAAAATGTGTATCAACCCTCACCCCAGGCGGCACACGTCCGCCGTCCGCGTCGCACCGGGCCCACGGCGCCAAACGGCGGCGATATGGCGCCAGACAGCGGCGGAATGGCGCCAAACAGCGGCGGTGACGTAACGGGATGCAAGCGGTAAAATCGCCGAGTCGAAAATGTCACTCTCCTGCTTCATCTTCGTCGTCGTCATCCTGCGGCGAGAAGCGGGGTTACACGCTTTGCGAGGTGAAGAGGCGAATCCAGAGAGGCGTCGCCAGGCACTAGCCCCAGCAACACTCCGGAGGCCCCCACCGCTGACAAGCAGGGTCAACCCTGGGCCCTGCTCTACCTAGGGCTTACCCAGGCCTTAGGCATCTGTTCATCACCATTCTGCTTTCCTCCGACACCAGCACTCCCGAGGGGAACATTGCTCGTTGCGTCGTGAACACGTCTGACAAAGGCCAGGGGCGGTTTCCAAGGGTCGGCGGGGTAAAGGCAGTGTCGTGTTTAATGGATATTTTTTGGGTGAAAATGAATCAAAATATGTCAATACTTGGAGGTAATTATTTCCTCCATTAGCCTGGCACACATTTTACCATAAACATGAATCTCAACACCAGACAAAATTCCTGATGCAGCTAGTTTACCTTGCCGACTAGAAAACGACTCGCCTGCCATTTTTCTTCCAGATTTAATACACCGCGCGAACGTGGGTCACCTGCTTAGTATTTAACTTGTTGCATACTATAAGTTAAATTGAATGCAATTAAAACAGTGAGAAAATATACCAAGGTGCTGATTTCTATTTCTTTTGCATACATGTTGCTATTAGGCACCTCGACGTATATATAAGTTTCTATTTTGCCAATGTCGTGCCTTACGTCATAGTTGAAATCAAGAAACAAGCATAATACTACGAAAGGCCAAATGAAACGCGACTGATTTGGTGCCAATCTCACAAAAGCATGTACTTGATTTAGCGTCCAATAAACATCCGGCTATAGGTGGACTGTGAAGCTGAGAGTTTCCGACACACGTTCCTTGACGTCGAGTATGTGCGTGGGGAGCGGACAGAGGACAGCGAGTTCACGCAACAAAACATGAGACTGAAGCAGGTTACGCTGCGTCGGCCGAGCAGCCGTTCAATGAGTGCGGATGGTGGTGCCGGGGATGATGGTGAATTGGAGTCTACGGGCGCGTCCACTACCAAGGTCATTTTGCGCCCATAACTGTGCTTACAGAAAATCACCATGCTTCTATAGTAGTCAGTAGTTTATGATCTTCAGAGTGATGATATATAAAAAACGTGCTTGCAATGAAGGTAAAAATATCGCCAAACGATACGACCCCAGTCATTCTTCAGTAGCATTCGCAAAGAAGTGTCGGTGTTTACAGGTACGAAAATCTGGCGTCGTAGAGGTTCTAACGGTAACAACCTATCAAAACAGATATACTGTAAGCGGGTCAGAACAGCGTGGGCATTAAGGTCGGTCATCACCGAACAGTATGTAGCGTGTGTCGCGAAGGCAGTCCAATCCTCAATCGGCAGAGCGTTGCTTCCTCTCGACGCGAGGTTCAGTGTGAGGACCACCACATTCCTAGTGCCGGCTTTATAGCCACAGCTTAATAGGTATGAAGTTCATGACTCAATGATATTCAGACCGTATATATTATAATGTAGAGATATAAATATATGGGAGGAAGAGGTAGGCGAACTGCACGGCCAATACTGACATGGTGCTCAGCGGCTATATCGGTAGCTTCATTTTCCAGCAAGACGAGGCTGGGGATCCAGCAGAATACGATAATTTCGTGGATACCAGCTAGGGATTTGACGAGTAAAATCCTGTGGACAAGCCTGTTATCCTGGTTGAAAGACTTCATTGCCCAAAGACTGTTCATGAACCAGTGAAAACCACGTGAAAACCACCAGTGAGAACCACGTGGGACAACCTGCTAATTGGGGGGGGTCGGAGTGACGGCGCGTGCCACAGAACTTGGTCTAATTTTGCATTTACGAAAGGTTGAGGCCATGCGCCAATAAAAATGCCACGCTGATTCTGGGATGATTGACGTCGCATTGACGACCTTGTAAATATCCATTGGTAGGCTGGATGTTTTCGGTTTTGTGCGTCCTTACATGCGTATCTCTCTCCAAATAGTGGACGGCGCTGTCTTAATGGTGTCTAATAGTGTCGAAACCTTTGTGATATTTCTAACGTCACTGAGTGTGTGATTAGGGTTTTAGGGCGCATCGACCATGGTAGATCATTTGGCGCCCATCCAACGTCACCGTGTACTCTACAGTAATTATCTAGTGATATGCACATATCCGTACACATGCTATCTGCCGCGTAGTCTTTTTCTTCTGTGCCAGCCCGTAGTGGAGCGCGTGCTTGACCACGCACAAAGGTACCATACCATTCCCCACAACACGCATGGGCACCACGAGGTCAACACGCACGTCCGCCGCGTTACACAGTATTTACATTGGGATCAGGGCGCACCGTGCAGCACTCATGCACCCCGGGACACGTGTAACCATGCTTCCTATAGTCGATTCAACCGACCGATTCACATCAGCTCGAAAACCGAGGGAGGCGCAATAAGCCGACCACTGCTACATCAGCAACACACTATGCAGGAACTTATGACATGAGTCCATAATGTACTCAATGAGTTGGACACCTGTATTCGGAACAAACGCGCTGCTCCCGCTCCCAGCGCTCAACATCATCAGTCGTTCCACCCCTCCACTCTTCAGTCGCTGCTTCAACACCCACCGTTGTAACTTCGCATGCATATCGGCCTGCCACGTATCATGTTCCGCTCACCTCTCCATCATCGTCATCGTCATCTTCAGCATTGTCTCCATCATCATCGTCATCATCATCATCGCCTTCCTCATCCTCATCCTGCCGACGTTTCAACAACAGTTGCGCTTGGCCGGAAATATAATTACAACGACCGTCTTGACACAGCATTGACTCAACGAAAGGGTTCAAATTCGGCCCGCCCCGCATCACAAATACAAACCTTCATATTTGTATAGATACTGTAAATAACCATATCAAATTATACATATAGAACGCATGTGGTTAGCATGGAGCAGCAGGCCCCGGCGCCAAACGAGCCTAGAGTTGTCCAGATTTGCTGCAATAGGCACGCAATGGATCGCGCCAGATTTGCCGCAATAGGCGTGCAATGGATCGCGGGCGGGCTTGATACGCTACGACGCAATGAGAACATTACAGACAATGAGCTAATTTCGTAGCAAAACCCCATCGCACCGTTTAAAAACTTATGCTCGTCGACCGACGGTTGATCATCGATCTCAGTCTACTCAGTTAACAGCTCCAATAATAGATAAGACCCACCGGCGCACACCGCAATCCCAACCCACAGCTGCCGACAAGGCCTGCAACCTGCACCGACGTCGGACGGCGCGTCGGAGCCGCAGCGATCTAACGGCCCACCATCGACCCCACCGACCCATCCCATCACCACGTCCCCACACCGACTGCTCAATTAGAGCAGTCACTGCGCCCCTAAACCAAAACCAACCAACCGACTGCCACCACCGATCTCCCTGTCCCGGTGGGACAGCGTTTGAGCCGCTCCACACGCCCGCGTCTGGACCCTGGCTGGACAGTCAGCTGGCAAATGGCTTACAAGACGGGGGACGAGTTACCTTGGCGGCCGTGTCGATGCACTGACGTCACGATAAGCTATCGGTCAGAATTGCGCCGTCCAACTGCGATTCCCGCATCGGGTGGTGAGGCGAAGGTTCACGCAACGAACTGCTTAGCAATAGGACTCTGGTCGGCAAAGAAATAAATCGCACTAAATTTTCACTTCAAAAGCCACCACTTCTCACCTCCTCCTCCTCTCCTTCTTCATCTTCACCCTCCTCCTCCTCGTCCTCTTCATCTTCCTCGTCGTCGTCCTGCGCCTGGACCTCGGTCTTGGCCTTCTTGGCGGCGTCAGTCACCTCCGCCACCTCGGCCGGACGCTTGACGGCCGCCTGCGCGTCGCCAGCCTCCCTGGGCGCGTCCTTGCGCGCGAACGCGAAGCTCACCGTCAGCGGGTTCCCGAACAGGGTCAAACCTGAGGCGTGGTGGCACCGGGTCAGACCTGGTGCAGGGTGTCATGGGCTCGGATCTAGGGCCGACTTGACGAGCATCACAGTCAGAACTAAGGCATGGCATCACGCTTTGGATCTCTAAGGCGTGGTATCGCGACGTCAGACATGCCACATGGAGTCTCACCTGTCGCTACTCTTCGCCAGAATCCAATCGGCGTGAGAGATTGGCGACGCTATGACTCAACGGTCGACGTGTCGTAAAAACCAATAACCAACCGACATGCTACACGGCATCACCGAATCAGACCTGAGGAATGATACCGCGGAGCCATACCTGTGGAATGGTACCTGTGGAATGGTGAAGACCAAGGCACGACAGCGCGTCGTCAGACCAGATATAGCACTGCGGACTCGGACTTGATACGTGTCATCACGTGGTCAGACATGGTAACCGACATGACACCCGGTATTACACGGTGGGTAATGAAGTGCACGCTTAAACGCGGAAGGACGATTTCGCTGAGTAGGAGCCAAGCGGCGGCATCACGAGACCAGGCACGAGGAGCGGGATCGGGAGCCGAGGCCACATTCGCTACGGCAGGCGACTGTCTCGGAGGCCTGCCGCAATTGAAAATTAAGGTCATTGGATATGTGCACCGGAGAACAAATACAGCCAGACTGATCGCGGGCTACCACCCGACCGGACCTCTCACCCACGTGACCGGGGAACCGCGAGACAACCGATCGCGCCAGTCCGCTGACAGCCACCACGCGCGGGAAAGGCTCTGTTGGTTATTGGTTTTACGACACGTCGACCGTTGAGTCATATAGCGTCGCCGATCTCTCACGCCGATTGGTCGCGGGCGAAGAGTAGCGACAGGTGAGATTCGAACCCACAATCTTTCGATTGCGAGAAGAGCATCTTACCCCTAGACCACTCGTCCCCGGGAAAGGCTCTGTGCTTACTCGTCTTCACGAAAGCGGATATCCAGGATGTCCCAGTGTTTCCAATGCTGATTACCCTACCCATTCTTAACCAAACGCCACCTGGAACTACACCCGGATTCGCATCAAACCCAATCAACACCACAAGTATACATCCTTGCACTTCCTCTGCATCTGGTCTTATTTCCACTGTAAATTCCATTGAAAGCCACAGAAAAGACACACCGGCTGGGAAACCGCAGCGACAGCAGCCAGCGATCGCCACTCACCCTTGCTCTTCTCGAGCGCCTCGAGGCAGGCGGCGGCCGTGGAGTACACCACGAAGCAGTAGCTGTGCTGCTTGTGGCGCGACTGCGGCTGGTGGCGCAGGTGCGGCGCGTTCGGGATAACTATCTCCTTCGCCGAGGGGAACAGTTTGCGGATGTCCCCCTCAGTGGCGCCGCCCACACCGCGCACGAACAGTCTGCGGCGCACAGGTCACACATAGATAGCGACACAAGCGTGACGGCGCACGGTTACACAAGATAGCGACACAACAGCACTAACAGTCCGTCGGCGCACAGGTCACACATAGATGGCGACACCAGTTTGTCAGTGCACGGTTACACATAGATGGCCACACAAGTCTGTCGGTGCACAGCAGTGATAAATCATTCGTGAAATAGGGTGGATTATACCACTTTCTGAACACTCAATAGACATCCTTCTCCAAGAAGTATCGACATCCTGCTCCTTGATCCGTGCTTATGAAGTATTCGTGTTTCCTTTCTACACTATCTCGCTTATAAGTATCATGTTCATGCTCTCGATAAGGAATGGTGATACACGAACATTTCGCAACGCAATTTCAGGTAAAGGGAATACATATGTGATATGGCATACAATACCAGTTTATAGCATAGGCATTACTCTTCCTATCCCGAATATAGCTCTTCCTAAATTATGAATCTGAAAACAAATGAAAAAGGTACAGCCATTATTGCCTAAACCATCGGCTCAAATTTGAGTCTGAATGACACAAAATCATTTAAAGGTCACTAATTTCATGGCAAATTTCGACATCCTACTGTGCTCGTTTCGACATCTCACACCTAATGAAAAAAAAACATTATTTTAACCCTGGCGCACAGGTCACACATAGACGCGACACAACTATGTCCGTGCACAGGTCACACATAAATGGCGAAACGAGTCTGTTCGTACACAGGTCACACACAGATGGCGACACAACACGACGATCTGCCGGCGGTCACGCTTCTTCATAAGAGGTACATCGTGCCAACAACACAATAAACTACTGCAGGCAAGGCATGACACGAAAGGTGACTGTCTCTTTTGGAGACCAAGTGCACACCATGTTAGCCAAAAAACAAACAATTTCTTTTGGCTTCTGTTACCACTGTAAAAGAAAAAAAAACTGAGGGATATTGGCGTTCATGTTTCTCGTAAATTGAAATCAACCAGAGAAAAAGACAGCTTTCAGTCACAATGCACATAAACATGGATGTTAAATTGTTCATTGTAGCAGTAGACTAGGTGCATTATGATTCAGGATCAATGACTGGGGTTTGACCAGCCACAGGAAGGCAGCTCCTCCAACACTAGCGGCGAGGTGGTGGTGTTTTCCGGTCACATCTGGTAGGACTTACACTGGACCGTGCCAGGGTGGGTCACGGCCCACGGCCAGGGTGGGTCACACTCTCCGCGACCCGCTCACCTGGTGTTGTCCAGGCCGCGGTTCGTGTTCTGGTACAGTCGCTCCTTCTCGCCGAGGAAGTTGACCTGTACCAGCTGGCCGTCGGAGATGAGCGCCATCAGCTTTCCGTGCTGCTTCTCGGTCTCCGCCTCCGTACTGAACTCCACAAACGCCACACTGCCGACCGCCAAGATTTGTGATGGCAAACTTTTACATCAGCCACACTGTCCACAACGCAGCGGTGTGATGGCAGACATTTACATCAGCCCAGTGATAAAATAATGGTTTTTCGTTAGGTGTGTGATGTCGAAGCGAGTACAGTAGGATGTCGAAACGTGCTATCGAAACAATATCGATTAAAATACCTCAAATATCCTTCAATCCCAATGCTAAGCCAGTAATGTACATACAAGTGTACCTTTCGTTTGTTATGATAGATACTTAATTTGGGGATACCTATTGTCACGTAACGACTAAAAACATGATATGGTATAACAGACAACATAATAGCTAATCCCTTTACATATAATTATGCTGCGAGCAGGATTGCATTTGTACTTTGTAATCCTGTATGTGGAGAGCGAAATGTGTGATAATCAAATATGGAAATAATATTTTTTGTACAACCTGTGACAGTATAATCTCAGTTTGCATCTATCAATGAATTGAGTAGTTCATTATCAGCAGGTCACAGCATAATTCATTATCAAACAGCACCATTCAGCTTCCAAATGAGAAAACTGCGAAGATATTTGTCTCATGAGAATAATGTTTTGGATGCCAAACATTAACGTACAGCCTATTTACATAACACTGGTGGCGAGATGTTCGTGTAACGAGATCCATCACGGTAAGCACGAGCATGACTTATAAACAAGATACGGTTATAAATGAGGCATGCAGACTTCATAACACAGTTCCAGAGGTACGATGTCGACACTTCTTTGGGAATTATGCCAATTAAGTGCCAGTAGGTGGCATTTTCCACCCTATTTCACTAATAATTTATCACTGCATCAGCCACACTACACAACGAAGGTGTGTGATGCAAATCTTGACATCAGGCAGCATTGGCAATAGTAATGAAGTTAATTTTAGGGGAAATTCAACTTCTTCCAACACCTGGATGCCAGTGGCAAACGATGCCACACGCATGCGTCCACAATAAACAGATTAATTTGTTCCCGATCTTGCAAAACAAAGCACCAGCCGAAATTTCGCCTGAAGATATATTTGCTTGTTGTTTTCTGCAGTCCGCACCCGATCTTGGCCCGCTGCACCATTGGCTCTTCATGCTGGAATGGATATGCTACGAGAGGTTTTCCACTGAAGCAACTGGTGGTGTCTGCTGTGTGAATACTTACAGGCATACTATATTCAGGTTAATTTGTATCCGGTGTACCATTGTAACAAAGGTGAACAGTGCTTCTGAATCCCTTCTGGTCCGCCACAATCAGAACACGAAATTATACGTCACACGGAGACTTGCGACTGCGTCTCTTCCCCACTGGGCACGTGCCTCCTTAACGGCCAGCGACGAGGGGACGCCATTATCCCAACACCGGCGACTATGCCTGGCAAACATTATGCCAAGACTGGGAGCTATGCCTGGCAAACATTATGCCAACACTGGGGACGATGCCTGGCAAACATTATGCCAACACTGGGAGCTATGTCTGGCAAACATTATGCCAACACTGGTGACTATGCCTGGCAAACATTATGCCAACACTGGTGACTATGTCTGGCAAACATTATGCCAACATTGGGGACTATGCCTGGCAAACATTATGCCAACACTGGGAGCTATGCCTGGCAAACATTATGCCAACACTGGGGACGATGCCTGGCAAACATTATGCCAACACTGGTGACTATGCCTGGCAAACATTATGCCAACACTGGTGACTATGACTGGCAAACATTATGCCAACACTGGGAGCTATGCCTGGCAAACATTATGCCAACACTGGGGACTATGCCTGGCAAACATTATGCCAACACTGGGAGCTATGCCTGGCAAACATTATGCCAACACTGGGGACGATGCCTGGCAAACATTATGCCAACACTGGGAGCTATGCCTGGCAAACATTATGCCAACACTGGGGACGATGCCTGGCAAACATTATGCCAACACTGGCGACTATGCCTGGCAAACATTATGCCAACACTGGGGACGATGCCTGGCAAACATTATGCCAACACTGGTGACTATGCCTGGCAAACATTATGCCAACACTGGTGACTATGCCTGGCAAACATTATGCCAACATTGGGGACTATGCCTGGCAAACATTATGCCAACACTGGGAGCTATGCCTGGCAAACATTATGCCAACACTGGGAGCTATGCCTGGCAAAGATTATGCCAACACCGGGGACGATGCCTGGCAAACATTATGCCAACACTGGGACTATTCCTGGCAAACATTACGCCAACACTGGCACAGTGGCCGGCCCACCGCGGACCGCCGCGAACTGCGAGCGGCGCCGACACTCACTTGGGAAACTTGACGGAGGTGGCAGTGGGCGCCAGCTTCTTCACCTGCTCGACCGACTTGAGCGCGCCGTCCGGGAACGTCAGCCGAACGGTGCGCGCCGACACCTCTTTGGTGGCGTCCGACCGCTTACCGCTCTGTGGCCGTCAGGCGGCACGGTCAGCCGGGGTCAGCCGGGGTCAGGCGACAGGGTCAGCCGGGCACCTCACACGAAAATGTCACGGACAAGGGAAATATGTAAATGGAGGTACCTGCTTAGATGTACAATTGGGGGCACATGAATTGTTGAATCCCAACTAGAGCTAATGAATATGATTGCAAGAAGGAAATATTTGCATACGTGAATACAAAAATATAGGCAAGCATTTTGGGGATGCAATATCTACAGCTAAGAAAAACCATTTGCATCCTGCATGATCCTATCCCATAGCATGCACAGAATTTATGAGTATATTTGTATAAGGATTTAGAAAAGATACTGGGAGTGATGCAAGGAAAAGCTGATAGGTGCCAATTTGCACACAACTATGGGAATTTTACGACCCTGCCTAGAGTACTGAAGGGACACCTTTGGCTGAAAATCCGTTGTGAGGGGGCACTCGAGATTCACGGAAGGGTGCCTTTCTCGGCCAAAGGGGACTTTCCATGGGGAACAAATACCCCCAGTGCCATCGGTATCCTCCCTTGCACACAATCATGTTCAATTGTATTCCCAGTCAGGTTCTTTCCCTGGATGGCTACGAGCCACTTTTCCCGACGCTTCTTGCTTAGCTCTCTAGCTTTGTCATCCAACTGCATCCAGCCGTGTGATGGCGGCCGCAATAGGGAAAGAATCTTCGAGATTTCTCCAGCTTTGATGTGCTTGAATGATTAAGCACATCACACAATTTCACCATAACTTAAGTCCGATCTTAACTTACTCTATATATAATGTTGAAATGATGCTACAAATTTATACCGTGCGAATATGACAGTGAGCGAGTGGGACATGAAAGTTGATGTTCACCTTTTCGTTGGCCTGCTTTGGCGATTGGTGCTGCTGTTTCGGAGGATCCAGCTGTTTCTGCTGTTGCTGTGGTTTCTGCTTTGGCTTCTGCTGCTGCTGCTTGTGCTGTTGCTGCTTATGCTGTTGTGGCTGCTGCTGCTGCTGCTTATGTTGTGGCTGCTGCTGCTGCTTATGCTGTGGCTGCTGCTGCTGTTTATGTTGCGGTTGTTGCTGTTGCTGCGGTTGCTGCGGTTGTTGCTGTTGCTGCTGCTGCTTCTTCTTGTTCGACTGGCCGTTCTGGGCGGGGATTTTCGCACTGCCGGGGTGTGGCGTGTCCGTCCGGGGCTTCGGTGTCTTGTTTTTGGGAGTCTGGACCTTCAACGAATACAACTGTCAGACGCGTCCTTTGACGTTACGCCAATCACCCGCTGAAGGTCTGGACACACATCATGCCTACCAAACATACATGTATGTTCAGCCACTTGCACATGAATATTTACAGTAAAAATAGCACACAAGACACACTGAATGGCTGGAATACACAGGCTGAGTCACGAGCATATCCTGCGCATACAACATGCAGGTTATGCTGAATGGAAGGTTGGTTGGTTATTGGTTTTACGACACGTCGACCGCTGAGTCACATAGCGTCGCCAATCTCTCACGCCGATTGGTCGCGGGCGAAGAGTAGCGACAGGTGAGACTCGAACCCACAATCTTTCCATTGTGAGAAGAGCATCTTACCCCTAGACCACTCGTCCCCCGCTGAATGGAAGGAACAATATCAACAACATACAATCCCACTACTGTAAACCCACAATCTTTCGATTGTGAGAAGAGCATCTTACCCCTAGATCACTCGTCCCCCGCTGAATGGAAGGAACAATATCAACAACAAACATTGTTCACAAAATGGGCACCAATTAGTTAGATATGAGTTCGATTATCATACAGGAACTGGTGTTGTGAGCATTTTGTGATGTAGAATAACACTTAAGAGTTACACACTACAAATTCGTGTTAAGTTCAGCACCAAATGCCAACACAAGCTTTAACATTTCCTGGTATGTCGTGCAAAAAAAGAAAGACAATTTACCAATCACAATAATTTTCTACATGAATAGAAAAAAATGGAAGAAAAAATCAGACATGAAACGTAGTGAATAAGTAGCAAAAAAAAATGTACCAAAAAGTGAAGAGCACATATCTACTCAATATGTCAAGGAAGTGTACCTAGTAAGACAATGACATTCACATAACTTATTGAAGATGTCAGCGAAAACAAATAAGACATTACCAAAGATAACTGCATATAAATTGCAGTGTCCTTTGCACCTCAGATCCTGAATTATAATATTTACTATTGCACTTAAATTATATGTTCCATGGAATGATTCACGAATATATTTCTTCCTGCAGTTAATAACTTAGCAGGTGCTTGGAAGGAGGGGCCTAAATTAGTCACGCAGCTAATGCTCAAGCTAAACTAAGCTGATGGCACACTGCCAATTGCATTTAATTCATTACTTTTGTCATAATTGTACATTAACTAACGTTTTTTTTCTCTTTTCGATGTGTGGTCGAATATTTCATTGCTCCCACACAAAATTCAGCTGCTGGAGTCGCGTCTGATGTTTAGACAAAACCAGAAGTCGCGGCATACTTGCAGCAGCTTAGTTGGATACAGCCAGACAAGCAAATGTGCTGCCTGCACACAGCAGCATATTTGAATTGATCGGCGAAAACGGCAGAATACCTGTGGTGTTTGCGACTGGGGCGAGTTCATGGGATTATTCGGCGTCCTGCCAGGCTTGTTCGGCGTCTTCATCTTCATCTGCGGCGTCTTTGGTCCCCCGAGAGGTCCACCTCCCATCTTGACCGGAGTCTTCGCCGCCTGCGGGTTTTACGAGAACCGTGGCTGACATTGGGTAACAAAAAGCCAAATGGGAGCTATCGCTTCAGCAACCCAAGATGGCAGAGGCGCCAAGCGGCAAGACAACTGAAGCAGTGAATGAAGAACGTAACACCGCCAAGAACTCCCACATGGCTTCATCTGCACATTTCGGTGCGCATGAACGCGGGACCCAGATGCGGATCATCTCTGCCCCATGCAACACTTCCTACAACCTAAACCAGCAAACGGCCAAGCATCATCGACGTTGTTGCAGTTACAACGGGTCACGGGGCACCTAGCGATATACATACCTTGTGCTGCCATGCGTGGCATAACCTACTCAATGTACCCACCAGTGAGTCCAAATTCGCTTAGCTGGGCATCAGGACATCAACATAAAATGTCTCCCTGGAGAACCTGGGATAGGTCACGGTAATACAACCGCATACAGTTCATTTCTGACTTCGAAAAAGGCCCCAATTCAGATTCGCATGACTATATCATGTAGGATTTGGAAGTTTTCAACTCAAACTTGTGCTTACATGCTTGCCTGGCCGCCTAAAATCACGAATTTGGACGCACCCAGTGGAGGGGCTGACGGCGACGGTGGAGTGAGGCTCGTCGAGTCACCAGTCACTCACTGAGTGAAGCCGACAGCGCCAGCTGCTGCGCGGGGCGCTGCCGCACCAGCGAATAGCACCAGCAGCAAACACGCCGGCAAATCTCACGTGCCTCGGAGTCACATCGCCTCGCGTCGCGTCACGAGGTCGCGTTGCGTCACGGGGTCGTCTCGCGTCACGTCAGTCACACACACGCACGGGGCCGGCTGCCGCCGCCCGGCCCAGTCCGGGTCACACATGGCGGCGGCGGCGGCGGCGACACAACACGCCCACACGGCGGCAGCGAGGCCATGAGCGGGGGCCGGCCGCGCTGGCGAGCACTCGGCGGACGCGGCCCGGGTGTCTGGCCCGTGGGGCGCGGCGTAACGCAACGTAACGGATCGTGATCGTGAGCAGAGCTGACTGCATCTGTGAACACGGCCACTCTCAGCACTGCTGTCGTGGTGGACACATCAATGCAAACTAATGAAATATATCATATATTTCATGTCACACATACACATGATATATATATATAATATGACAGCAAAATGAAGGCACAAACTAAAGGAGTGCATTTACGATGATAAAATATAAGAATAGCACTCCTGGAACTGTATTATATTGATCAAAGCTGGGATCGGGATGCATTTCTGCAATGAGGTGAAAAGTCAACATCAGTAGCCATCCCAAGCACAATCCTTTTAATATGCCAGGGGCATTAAAACACAATTGAGAAACACTCAGTATACATATGGAATATTCCTGTCCTGTGTCCTGAACTTCTGAAATTTTAGTGCAGACCAAGACAATGTAAATTGCTTTGAAATCACCTTTTTGGCATCATTAAGTACCACTTTTACTATTTTTAGTCCAGGTTATCAGTGAGCATAGAGTCTTTAAAAGTGTCCAGGGCCTCTGGCATTTTTTTTTTTTTTTTTTTTTTTTTAAGATTTTATTTTTTTTTTTTTTTTTTTTTTATTTTTTTTTTTTTTTTTTTTTTTTTTTTTTTTTTTTTTTTTATTGTTTTTTTTTTTTTTTTTTTTTTTTTTTTTTTTTTTTTTTTTTTTTTTTTTTTTTTTTTTTTTTTTTTTTTTTTTTTTTTTTTAAAATAATATTTTTATTTTTATTTTTTTTTTTTTTTTTTTATTTTTTTTTTTTTTTTTTTTTTTTTTTTTTGGTTGGTTTTTTTTTTTTTTTTATATTTTTTTTATATAAAAGGGGGGGGGTTATTATTTTTAAAAAGTTTTTTTGAGAAAAAAAAAAATTTTTTTAATAGCATAAGGAGGGGGGAGGAGGTAATTTTTTTTAGGAGGGGTGGTTTTGTGTTGTGTAGGGGGGGTTTTTTCCCCCCTATTTTAGAATAATTTTTGAGCAGCACTGCCCACTGAGAAAGGCAGCAGATACACTACTGATGGCATGCCATCATCAAACTATCAACAAAGGTCATAGTTAGTTATTTTGGCTGTAGGGTGCACCAACCAACAAAGGCCATAGGCATCATGGTTGGTTATTGGTTTTACGACACGTCGACCGTTGAGTCATGTAGCGTCGCCAATCTCTCACGCCGATTGGTCGCGGGCGAAGAGTAGCGACAGGTGAGACTCGAACCCACAACCTTTCGATTGTGAGACGAGCATCTTACCCCTAGACCACTCGTCCCCGCAAAGGCATCACTCATAGGCATTATCCATATGTGTCGCCAGTTTCTACACTCACACTGTCCAGCCTTGCATCATGCAGGTCGCATGGCTGCATGATGCCACGGGCAGTGACTGGCTGCCTCAAGGTCAAAGCTGCCTGTACCGTGAACAACAAAATTGCTTTGCAAACTTTTTTTTTTATATTTTTATTTTATTTTAAAATGAAAATGTTCACATTGCTAAGACATGACAAGGTTTTACAGCAGCAATTTGCCATCCCATCTAGTCACTTTAGATCCTTCCAAGCCATTCTTGGCCTCAACTAATAAATTCTAGATATGGACTGAAAATGTATATCATACAACATATAATATTAATCAGAATTGGTTTCAATCAATTTTTGCACCTTTTTCATTGACACCAATTGTTGTTTGGTGGTGGGAATAAAATGATGTTAGATGGGGCATTTTAGTATAAATTGAATCAAACCATTATATATCATGAAACCTGTGCCCCAATATGCAGCAAGGAACAATTCTGTTGGTGCAAGAGCATCCTACTGGTGAGCTGTCGTGAATATTAACTTTGTTGTGTGATGAGAACTTGGCAGGAGTGTCAGGTATGGATGCATACACTATGTTAGCAGTGTTGATGGCACATATTATTTTGTTATTAAAGCTTACGTGGGAATTATATTTAGTGATTGCATTTAATTCATGCAGATCACCATGCCAGGTCCCCTTGCTCTATATTGTTCCTAAGCCCACTTGACCTGGGAGCAGAAAGCCTCTGTAAAACTGCCTATAGTGCTACCAGAAAACCAATTTTCAAGACCAGGTCGGGCTCAGTGTTAAGAAGAAAATGAAGGAACTAACATGCTGCAACAAAACGCTGCTATATACCCATATCCCAAATTATAGTCTTTTTGCAAAATGTCACCAAACAAAATTGAAAAATTGTCAGTATTATTCCAGATCAGGGCAACATTTGATCTTGTGGAGTTTTCAAATATGCTTGTTTTTGTTGACATGATTAAGATGATGCTGCCACACCTTTTCTCTGCAAATGATTACTTTTCAGTTAGAAAATAAATCCACTATCATAATCTTCACTCCACAAATATAGCCACATTATCTGGTTTGTTGCAATAAAGACAAAAAATTGACCAGGGCTGGAAGCTCCTTGCGATGCTGTTAGTGTTAATGGCAGCGCTAACAATATTCACCAAGATTTCACGGCGTCGTTGTGGAAGTATGTTTGGTACAATTCTGGTTATTCCAGTTAGGTTAGATTATATTATGTTATAATATATAAGTATTATGCTACATTATCTTAAACGAGGTTAGGTTAGGTTAGTATATTTTTTTTTGGTGGTACATAACGAGCATACCCCATTTTGTCAGAGATCAGCAAAGCAATAAAGATGCCTCCAGTTGGCACGCTCTACATCATGTATTCAGGTCAACACTGTCTTGGCCATTGGTACAGTTGGTTAAGGCATCTCCCTTTCTGTGCCGGTGGTGGGGGCTCAAGTCCTTGCATGGTTTGTTTTTTAACCTGATTACACTAACAGTAAGGGCTGTTGGTTAGTGTTGCACTTTAGACTATTTTACATTGTCATATAAGTTATTTGTCAAAGAGGTGCACCTCTGGTAAAAAACCTGAGGAGATACTGGGGATACATGACCTCAGTGCCCCCTTGTATCTCCCCCTGTCCCAGGATCAATTGAACGGGATACTGATGAACTGGAGCCATTGGGACAGTTCCAGGATAGGTCCATGCTGCACTAACTTATACAGTAAAACCTCTCACTTTCTACCAGCATTCAACCTTTGGTATCCTTGAATCAAAGTGAGTCACAAACCTACCTCACCACCAGGGTTTGTGGTGCCATGAAAACATTGCATCAATATCCAGTTGTTTATTTCAACAGCTGATTTTGTATGCACCACATTCCATTACATTTTTAGTGCAAGCAATGCTACTGTAGGAAGTGCAGAAGATGCCTGGTCAACATGCCTCTGACATAATGCCCACCTAGGGGGGGGGGGGGGCTGATTCTAGCCCCCTAAAATTCCTTAAACTACTGAAGCTAGCACACAATTTGGAGGAATTATGGCTGTAGTGAACTTGCTGCAGTATGCATTTCATGACCTAGGTCAATGTCTTCATGGTCAAACGAGGTCACAATCAGCCTCCACTCCACCCCAGCCAGCATTCTCAAGGGCAGGGTGGAAATTAAGGCACTTCTTCAGATATTGTATCTCTGAAAGCATTTTGCACTCCGGGCTCATACTGGATAAGATTGGCTTCACATGTACTCAGACACCCATATTCACCAAAGAGCATTTTATTCTACTGATGGTTACCAATTAATATAACCAATGTTTGTACCATCAAGCATACAGACAACATCCAAACACAACACACCACACTCAACCACAACACACCACACTCAACCACCGGAAATGCCGACATGCCAATGCTGCTTGCAAGACCTCACGCCTGCACACTGAATAAAGTGTCCTCCGGGTGCTACGAATTTGACCGAGGTGTCTCCAGAAACCTGCTCTTGAGTCACCCTTAGTGGGGAAAAATTGACAGTTTTAAGAGACGAGTGCACCGATCAGAATTGGCTGAGTTGGTGTTTTCTGTTCCAAGATCTGTCTGTCAGCCAATTGATGTAAGGCATTTGTATATAACATCATAACAATGAGCAACTTTAAACACACTGTTAACGGTGTTATGCCGCAAACACAAGACCTTGTCTGATCCTTTGTGTTGTGCACCTGTTAAAAAATGGATTTTCGTTAGGTGTGCGATGTCGAAACGAGTACAATAGATGTCGAAATTTGTCATGGAATTAGTGTCATTTAAAATACTTTTGTCCTTCCAGCTTGCATCAAAGCCAGTAGTGTACTTATGACCGTACCTTTTGTTTGTTTTGACATACCTAGTATAAGAAGAGCTATATTCGGATTGGCGAAAAATACCTGTGCTATAAACTGGTGTTACAAGATAACATCATATGTAATCCCTTTACCTGAACTGACGCCTGAACATGTTCGTGCATCACGATCCCTTATGGTGATCGTGCTGCGATGATCGTGCTGCGATACCTCCCAAGCGAGATACTGTTAAAAACGAGGAATCGAGCCATCAGCACACATCAAGTAGCACGATGTCGATCCTTCTTGAGAAGGATGCCGATCGAGTGTTCATTAAGTGGTGTATTCCACCCTATTTCACGAATAATTTATCACTGTTGTGCACAGCTATCACATCCAAATGTGGTGTGTGTGGTAGCAGGTGGATTCGTATTATGTAAGTAATTAGCTGCATAGGTAGGTATGCACTCTGAGCTGAGGGTGAATTTTGTGTTTGTTTTTTTATATGACTAGCTTTGTACTGAAACCATCAGTGAAAGGAAAGCACATTGCTTCTGTGAGTTGAGAGATGAAGCTGTGCTGATTATCACTATTCACTGCCAGGTGGTGAAACTCACTATCTCACTATTGTTCACTTCTTCGTTCATATGCTTTGATATTTGATTTGACCAAAAACAACAATGCATATTACTTATGCATATTACATACCAACTACCTGCATGGGCTTTTCATGTTGGTAAACAGATTTCATGCAAAAAAAATAATATTATATGAAAATGTACTCCAGACAAAGTTGGTGTGGACTCAGACTCCCAACCCAGAAAGTGAGTTTCCTACTCTGCCCAAGGGGCAGAGTAGGAAAATTGGTCCAGGGGTCCAAAATTGGTCCAGGACCATATGTATGTACAGTAGCTAATATGGTAGTGCAGACAGTGCATACTGTCACTATGGTTGATAGTACAGACCATAAGTACACTCATTATGGCCAGCATTGATGATTGCTGTGATTTATCTATTCATATGTATTTTTGTGAATTCTTGAATTAAAACTTGAAACAGATCAGTTAGCAGACAACACATCCATGTAACAATGGCTTCACTGCATATCAGGGTGGAAATTAAGGCACTTCTTCAGACATTTGATCTTTGAAAACAGCTTTGCACTCCAGGTTCATACTGAATAGTATGGGCTTCACATGTACTCCAACACAAATGTGGGAACAAAGATATCAATAAAAACAAACAGAACGATACCCACAAAAATGCTGCTTATTCCACTTATGGTTACCACTCAAACTAACCACTTTTCAGAGCAGTCAGCAGCCAGACCACAGATTCACACACTTCTCTCAATCTCAACCACAGGAAACAGATGACGACATGCCAACAGCACTTGCAAGACTGCACACTAAGTACAATGTTCCCTGGTTACTCCGACTCTGGAACAGTCTCCGAAAACCTGCTTTCGTGCCACCCATAGTGGGAAAATTTAAGTTTTAAGAGACATCCTGAGTCCCGGAGGCCACTGATCCGAATTGGCTGCATTCTTGTTCTGAAATATGTCTGTCAACCAATAGATGCAAAGTATTTTTATATGACATACCCATTAGCAACTTTGAACACATTGTTAACAGTGTCATGCCACAAACACAACACCTTGACTGATCCTTTTTGTTGCACACCGCCATCACATCAGACTGTGGCGTGTGAGGTAGCAGAGGTGGGTTCATATTAAGTAGGGAATTGGCTGAATAGGTAGGTATGCACTCTGAGCTGAAGGTGATTGATTGATTGATTGATTGGGCTTACAGGAGCATCAACTGCTGCTGGTTAAGTAGCACCCACTGAAGGTGAAGTATGAAGTATTTTTGTTTGTTTTTCATATGGAAACATTGAAACCTTGTAATGAAACCAACATTGAAAGGAAAGTGCATTGCTCCTTATGAGAGACGAGTGTCCATTGTGAGTTATGAGAGACGAAGCTGTGCTGATTATCACGATTTGCCACTGGGCAGTGCCATCCATTGTTCATTTGTTTGTTCCTATGCATTGACATTTAATTTGACCAAAAATGACAATGCATATTACTTATGCATATTACTTAGGTACTGACTAGGCACATAGGCTTTTCCCATTAGTTACCAGTAAACAGATTCCATGCATAAAAAAATATGTCCATGAAAATGTACTCCAGAAGAAGTTGTTATGCAGTCTGACTCCCAGCCCAGAAAGTAAGTTTCCCACTCTGCTGCATATGAGTTGCACTTCAGTATCTCACAGAATTATTGGATTTCTTTTCAGGACAATCACTCAAGTTTATAATTTTACTGACAAGTGTCATTCCCAGTGAGGTTATTTACCCAGATTGTTCCAAGGTCTGCCAGTATTTGATTGATTGCTTGGGCTTAGGGGCACATCAACTGCTACTGGTTATGTAGCACCCATAACTGGTTGCCAGTATTTGTTTTGAAGGAATTCCATGGTGGCAAGATAGGTAATCTTTACCTTTCGGCCGACACATACTGCCAAGGCTAGTGATTTGTAAAGAGGTGTACAGTGGGGAACAGTGACGTCACAGGAGTCAGGGAAGTGACGTCACGACATCACAAGTGCTTCAGAGGATTCTGATTTCCCAGTTAGGTTAGGTTAGATTATATTATGCTAAGCATAATATAATGAATCTGGAATCTGTTTACTGGTAACTAATGGGAAAAGCCTATGTGCCTAGTCAGTACCTAAGTAATATGCATTGTCATTTTTGGTCAAATTAAATGTCAATGCATAGGAACAAACAAATGAACAATGGGTTGGCTGTGGTGTTTGCCACGCCTGGTTTTTCTCCCCTGTTGTAAATAGATCAGCCAGAAGGTTTTGTTTGCCTGGTGCAGAGGTTGGTGGTGAAGGTGGAATGGTGTAAAGCCTTGGCTCGGCGGTTGTCATGGGTTTCGATTCCTCGTGGTGCCCGCCATCCCTCCCAGGGTCCACTGATGGGGTCCACCCCCAGTTAATTGTATCTTGCTGTGAGGAGCTTGTAAAACCATTTTCATCATTTTAAACTCATCTTTCTACTGGAAGTCTTACTGATAGTTAGAAAACCTCGCAAGTTATTCCCATTTTTAAAAAGGGTTCAAGGCATGATGCACTACATTATTGCCCAGTGAGTCTTACTTGTGTCCCATGTAAAATTCTGGTGTGGTAAAACGTGTAATTGTTTAGCATGTAACAGCATGAAATGCTAACATTGATTTGTAATTCCATTAAAGCAATGCTACCTAATTATGGACAACTCCTCATTTTTTTACTGCAGCAAAATTTTGGACATGGATGTTTGCCAAGATGTTTATGCATACAACAATGCTAACATTGGTTTTCAGCCCCATGAAAACAAGGTTAATTGTCGGCAAGTGCATTGCTATTTTTGTATTCCAGCTCAACATTTTGTACTCCACTACCAAGAAAAAAATATGGAAATCCTACACTGATAATGGGAGTCGGTGTTTCGGGTTGAATGAGCTACTTTTTAGCATTTGAAAGAGGCTTGTTCCGCCGGGCCAGTGGTTCGCATTTGGATGAGGTTGGTTGTGGCGGGCTGGTGGCTCGTGTTTGGATGAGGTTGGTTGTGGTGGGCTGGTGGCTCGTGTTTGGATGAGGTTGGTTGTGGCGGGCTGGTGGCTCGTGTTTGGATGAGGTTGGTTGTGGCGGGCTGGTGGCTCGTGTTTGGATGAGGTTGGTTGCGGCGGGCTGGTGGCTCGTGTTTGGATGAGGTTGGTTGTGGCGGGCTGGTGTTTCGCATTTGTGTTAGGGATGAACCGGATCTGACATTTTGGTATCATGCCGGAGCGGTCAGCCGGATCGGACAAAAATGTCCTACCGGATGCGAACCACGAGTGCAGCCAGGATCTCGCAAAGAGGGGCATTGGCTTTCTGGCTGTGTATTGTTCCCCGTGTTGTGGCGGGCAGGCTTTGTGGCTTTGTAGTGTTTCCGTATCGTGGTGGGGAGGCTTTGTGGCTTTGTAGTGTTCCCGTATCGTGGTGGGGAGGCTTTGTGGCTTTGTAGAGTTCCCCGTGTCTTGGTGTGGGGAGGCAGGCTTTGTGACTGTAGTGCTCCCGTGTCATGGCGGGCGGGCAGGCTTGTTCGGCAGCGACGGTTCCCGCGAATGATCGATCGCTCATGTCGCCGCCGCACCGTTGTCGCGACTGTCTGAGCAGGTCCCCGCAATAAGGTCCCCGCAATGAGGTCCCCACGGCAGCACCAGGCGCGGGCCGCTGGTCACGCAAGCTCTGGCCGGCGGCTGCCGTGACTAAGGGTGTGATTCACGTGGAGCGTCACGTCATGGGCCGTATCGACACGGTGGTGTCCCGCGATGATCTGTTCATGCCCCGGAGTGTTGCCGTGTCGGCGAGCGGACGGCGATGTGGAGGCTTGACAGCGTATCATAACCTCCACAGGTCATAACCTCCACAAATTTGTGGTGACTGCTAGGACGGTGAGGGCTGTCGCCATTGCCGATTGTGGTGACGTCGGGATGCTGCGGCTATTGCGGGCCTCGGTTGTGAGGGCGGCGGCACTATTCTGCCACTCAAAATGCGTATGGTGTTGCATTGTTGCGGACCGTACGGAATCGTGTGTTGCTGCAGGCCGATGGGAAGGGGGGGGCGGAAATAGATCCAGGGAGGAGGAAAGTAGGTAGATGGGTTGCAGCCACCTCATGCACTCCTGGGTGCACCGAGGCAGTTTGGCTCCGGACTACTACAACTACACGAATGCGGGGCGTCGGTAGCTCAGTGGTTAAGCTGAGCGTCTGGCGCACCAGAAGTACGGAGTTTGATTACCCGCGATGTCCGCCCTTTCTGCCAGGGTGAGAGGCAGACGGCGCCATATGGCCTCAGCTGCCATATGGCGCTGATACATTTTGTATATTATGCTACATTATCTTAGTCTAGGTTAGGTGGTAATCTTTACTGACACGACTCCTGTGGAGTCACTTCCCTGACTCCTGTGAAGTCACTTCCCTGACTCCTGTGACGTCACTGTTCCCCACTGTACACCTCTTTACAAATCACTAACCTTGACAGTTTGTCGGCCGAAAGGTAAAGATTACCGGCAAGATACATAATTTCCTTCTCTAAGCATAAGCTGCAGTCTGAGCATCATGCTGGTCGGTCCAACACCATCACATGAAAATGGACAAGCCACAGTCTGAACCATCCCATTAAGGTATGTAAATGTTTGCAGTGCACTCATAAAATACCATTAATATTGAAGCACATTTCCTCCATACCATGCCCATGATGTGCAGTGATGCCACTATATTTGGTACCTATATATTACAATCTATGTAAAATGCGATTTTTGCTATTTTTAATGAAGGGTATTTTAACATAAAAATTACCATGCCACATTACCACTCATTTTCTCTGCAAATTATTACTTTTCAGTTTGCAAACAAATACACGATCATTATTTTCACTCTACAAATATAGCACATAGAGTATAATTATCCGTACCTGGTGTGTCAGATGCAATAAAGAAGAAATTCAACACTTCATGCACTTAATTTAATACTCTGACATCAAAAACATTATTTCTGCCTTAATTAGACATTTTTATTCCGAGAATGAATACTTGCAACCCGACGCATCCACAGCCAGTTCCTTGCGATGCTGTATTATTATATTTTTCATGTTTGATGACATCATGGCCAAACAATTTTTTCAGACGATTCTGGTTTCCTGGTTAGGTTAGGTTAGGTTATTTTTTATACTATCTATCTCTTCATATGTAATTTTTGAACTCTTAACTGTAAGCGGAACATGGCCAACTTTCACATTCTCATTTCCAGTCACACTGTATATATCTGCATAGGCAAGTTTAGTAATAATACCTGCTAAACTTCCAAGGATGTGTTGGTTCTCCAGTATATGCAGTAACAATATGCAGTGTA
>JAOTOM010001684.1:0-76995 GCA_034440615.1 Ashinkailepas kermadecensis | reverse complement strand
TCCGGGGTTCAGGGGCGTAGTGGGGACCCGTAGGTACCCTGCCATGATATGGTCGGGCTGGGACAGTGTCCTAAAGCCCAGCTTTAAGACCAGGGCGGCCGGCGTCCGCGCGGACCACCTCACCCCCACCCTCCTGCGGTTTAGGCCTCCGCGAGGAGCTCCTTCTTCGGTCAGCTCCGCGAGCCGCAGGCAGCCGTCACATACGTGAGGTTTAACCGGTCGGCCAGCTCCACGGTGGTCTCTTCTCCCAGAACCGCCTACCTCAGTAGGCTTTGGCTCGTGCGGCCTCCCTCACCCGTACCAGCAGGAATCCTGATCGTAGAACTTTAGCCGGACACTACTCCGCCGGTCCAGCGATCCGAACTCCTCGCGATAGCGGAGGGGGGGCACGAGCTCACGACCCGCACCCATCCCCTTTGTTAGGAGGAGGGAAGGACTCACCTTTCGGAGGGTCCCGGGAGGGGGGCAGGTGGGCTCCAGGCCGGGTCGGCGCTCTCTCCCGCCTTCAAGGGCTGGGGCTCGGCTCGGAGCGGGTGCTTGCAGAGGGTAGTGAGGAGGAGTGTGTATGTGTGGGAGGGGAAAGGGCGCCCTGAAGGTGCAGACAAGAAAGACACCTGAAGGGTGTAAGTACAAGGAGAAGGGTGAAAAGAACTGACGTGGAAGTGGGAGAGAGACAAAGGAGTTTGGATGGGATGGGATCAGCCGAGCAGAGGCAGGCGCAGTCACGGTCCGAAGACCGCTAGCCCGATCCTTTAAACCAAAAGGTACACTCTGTTCGGATCTAGCCTCCTCGGTGGGATGGGGCCACCCTGCTTCGCTGCCCCGATGCCCGGCCTAGATTTGGGGCAAAGGAAAGGGTGGCAACGCCGCCACGCTGCTCAGCGCGGCACTCCGACCTAGCCCCCCACCAGCCGTATGGGACCCGGCCCCGGTTGGCCCCCTCTAGTGGCCGATCCAAACCCCGGGTTCGGCGCTCCAAAAACTAAAATAAATACAGCATTGCTATTCACTTGAAGCAGGTTCTCAAATCCAGACTAAAATTTCCCGATGTAACCCCTGACCGAATCCCCCCCTCCTCAATTCTGGCGCATGAAACACCCCAAACTCGAGTATCTCTATCGGCACAACAAAACCCTACTTACCCCCATCGACGTTCAAGTCAAATTTTTTTTTAAATATCAAGAGGCCCACCACACAACACACATTCTTTTACACTGACGACTCGCGGACCAGCAATAGTACGGGCGCCGCCTGGTGCGGTGGGCCCGAAACTGGCCAAACCAAATTAAAAATACATCATTCGGTATACACAGCAGAATTAGTCGCCATACTCACTTGCTTCCAACACATCATCGCACGACACATCACTACCCCTACCACAATCTGCACTGACTCACGATCCTCCGTTGACGACCTCGCGGCCATACACACACCACACACCCCACACTACCACGCCATCCGACACCTCTATCATGACAACCATGCACACCTACAGCTCACCCTTCCTGATCCCTGGACATAGGGGTATCCCGGGTAACGAGCGCGCGGACGGCCTTGCAAGGGCGGCAATTGACCTCCCTCAGGATAATTGTGCCCCCAGTACCACCCGGTGATCTCCTTACTGTAGCCAATATGTTAGTCCACAAATATCTCCAGGCCTGCTGGTCACACGACACTACACACCTACACACACTATCAAACCCACACTCTCAACTGGCCCTCTTCCCACCAGCACTCCCGTTTGAATGAGGTGACACTCGCCAGACTTCGCCGCGGACACACCAGCTTAACACACAATTATATTTTTCATCGATGACGTTGGCCCCCGATTTGCACCATTGCCGAGTTCGCATCACTGTCGCCCACGTTTTACTCATATTTCCAGCATATGCTCCTCATCGCCACGCTATTTTCCACTATTTCAACCGCAACCATACGCAGATATCGTTCCGGGCACTCCTCAGGAATGATCACCCGGCACTC
Organism: Ashinkailepas kermadecensis; assembly: GCA_034440615.1. Classification (NCBI taxonomy): domain Eukaryota; kingdom Metazoa; phylum Arthropoda; class Thecostraca; family Neolepadidae; genus Ashinkailepas; species Ashinkailepas kermadecensis. Next base: position 75,012 of record JAOTOM010001684.1, on the reverse strand, counting down.
CTCCAGCTGCTCCTCCGCGTTTTACACGATACCAATATTTCCCAACTGATTTGATTTTTCTGTCACACGTTACCTGGCTCCACCATATTTGATTTGAAGTTGAAGGATATACGACACGCGTTGCACCCTATGCTAGCTGTATGACTGCGTTACACACGTGTTCCTCTCCGTCGTCGAAAAACACATACATATAGGATGTTTTACACTGGGTAGGAAGAGACCGATCCAATTTGGCAAAAGTGGACGGTTCTCCTTATAAATTGCGCTTGGTTTTTTACCTATGGTTTTTCCAAGCTGTTTGGTTTTCCCTTCTCAGGTTTTTCCAAACTTTAACTCAAACATACACCTACACATACAAGGTCGGGCCCGGCGCCTACGACTCGCCCTGGGCATCGGGCCTCCGCTTCGTTTCAGGTCGCGGGTGGGCAGTGGAGCCTCTCCGCAGGCGACGAAGCTGTCCACTAGGGTTCGTCACTTGTCACCGACTTTCAAATTTTCCGGGGGGACATAGTTTTTCCCATGCTTTCAGTCAATTATAATAGCATGACATATTTTTTCCCGCCAAAAAATCCCGATTTCTATGTCCGAAATTGAGATTTCGAAATAATGTTTTCTTCGATTTTCGCATTTGCAATATTTTTAACCAGATGGCGTAGATGCATTATTAGGTAGTGTTTCTGAATCGTCTCGACGAGACAAAGCGATTGAGACGACACATTACAGGTCTGGGAAGTATAGTTCAGAACTTACAGCCGTTCAAAGTTGCATTATTTCACATTGATGGCGTTCATGTAACTAAATTCGGTATTCCTCTATTTACATTGATAAATACTCAACGTTGGCTCAAATTATGTTCGGTATTTTTCTTTTGACATTGTGAAATATTCAACGTTGGCTCAAATTATGTTCCATGAATCTGAGCACAGCATATAGTCTAATCTCAAAACATCTAATCTCAAAACAATCTCAAACATAATCTCAAAACACACCGTGGTAGGTACATAACTTACCAGAACTTTAGGATTTAGAGCGACGACTTTTTGAAGTCTGGAAACCTCTTCCTATGTGCTTCCACGCACTGCAGAAGCCACTGCAAATCAGTTTCGCTCTTGGTGATTGTGTTCGCGAACTGCCCTACCAGCTGAACTGCCCTTTCGGCAGTGTCATTTGTAATCCTGAGTGAGGACACGAACCGCTGCATGGAAGCGTACTCTGATGTCCCACTCCACTCCTCGGGATCTTCCGCCAGCCATTCACCCGACATGCCCAGGACATTGAACAGCATCCATGAGTCCTCATCCACCAGGCTCTGTAGGTCTATTTTTTCATCGTCGAGTACCACTGGTTTGTTTCCCCCAACCGCATGTTCACTTGGCCGAGGAGTAACCAATAGCCTGTGAGCCATCGCTCTTTTCGTCTCCGGACTCACTTTGTCGCTGCAGAGGGCGAAGATTTCTGGTTTCTGGCGCCAAGTTTCTGGTTTCTGGCGCCAAGTACCACGTGTGTCGCCGTAGAACCTTGATTGCCGCGTCTGCCACCTCCTCATCCAAGTCCTTGTACTCCTGTAGTCCGTTGTACAGTTGCGCATCGTTGAATGCTGCTTCAGCAGTCTGCGAGGCGTCCAGCCACGCCGGAACGTAGAGAAGTGCGATGAACTTCGCCATTCTTTCGAGAGCTGGGAGGAGGTCTGCGTCCAGGACTAGCTGGCTTTGGAGGAGCTGGATTTTCGCATAGTAGATTACCTTTGGACAGAGCAGGAAATACATATGACACTGTGAGGAAGAGAGCAGGATTTCAGAAAACTAAGAAATGGGGAATATACCATTTGGGGGTGATGGGGGTGATTATACCATAAGAAATGGGGGTGATACCATTTGGAGCAAACTGCACTGATGATATTCGCATTAATGTAGTTTTCCTATTGAATTCACCTTGGACATCGACCTGGCGTTATGAACGGCGCCAGGGCGCAGCCAGTGAACTCCGCGAGGCGGCGTCTCTCCCAGTAGGTGCAGAGCGAGCTCTGCGCTCTCTCTGTAGTCGTCTCGCGGTAGACGGTGCTGCAGGAAGTGCGTCAACCTCTGCACCGCAGCCTCTCGCTGCTCGAGCTCCCACGGTTCACTGAGCGAGAGCTTGTTTACGGGCTGGTTGAGATCCAGGCTTGGCCACCTGAAATGGAATGATTGGGAATAGGGAAATAAAACGATCATGTTTGAGGACGGAGCAAGAATGTGGGTAAAAGGAATGTGATTAAAAGCATAGCGCTGCGGAATATCCAAAGATGCTTCTTCAAGTAACCGTCCGTATTAATGCGTTAGACATGGACTAACGGATTAAAGGCATTGATTATAGGGTTGAAAGTCAATTTATAACTACCTTGCTTTCAGTGCCTCGAACAAAGGGTTGGTTGGTCCGGTGGAGTGGCCGAAGAGACTGGTACCCACGGCACCAACTGTCAACTCGAGCACGTGATGGTGACACCCGAACCGGAACAGTCTGCGACCGAGTGCCAACTCCAGGCGCACCATTGCACCCCTTTGTCGACCGGTGTTGCTCGCGGTTGTATCGAAGCAGAGTGTTCGTACGTTGTCTTGCACACGCCACTCCTGGAGGGCATTGATGGTAGCATGTGCCTGCTCCAGCCCGGTGCCGTCAGCTGCGACGGGGACGCAGAGGAGTTTGCCTTCCTCATAGCCAGCTCCAGAAACAAGGATAGCCAGACGGTGCTCATGAAGGCCTAGGATGTCCTGCGACAAAAAAATGTACTTGCTAAACCATCTTAGGTTGAGTTCGCCATAAGCAAGAGCACAAAGCAGAACAATTTCAAAAATATAATTAAAATATTAATGAAATTTGCCATATTTAAACAAATTTCTTTAGCTCTGTATTGTACGCCTACTATCCATAAAAGTATGACTATTTTTTAGCTCAGTGTCAGGTTGATGTCCGTAAAGGCAGCAGCAGTAGGGCCTACATAACTCGTGAAAATTATGCTGGCATATTCACCTTAAGCATTTTGCTATCCCAGTGGACAACCATGTTATCTGGCGGGACGAAGCTTGCCTTAATCTTCTCGCCGAGCGTCTCACGGCAGCGGCGTCTCTCACGTCGCGCGGTGGCTTCCGATAGGCTGAACTGTTCCAGGCCCACTGGAGGGTCAGCGGACCGTATAACCGCGCTCACGATGCCCACCACCTGACGAAATGAACATTTCATAGGAAACTCTATTTAAAGCTGGCTTTTAGACAGTTTAGATAATTCATTAAAAAATACCATTCTGGCCGAGCATAGCTGAAAGCGCAGGCTGATACAAGTATGTACCTACATATTGGTTTCGAAGCACTGACCTGATTGGAGGATAAGTGGAGCCGATCAGCCATCTGACACACAGAAGGATTCAAAATTTGTCTGGGCAAGTTGAGAATGACTGTCTTCGTTTTTGATCCTGTTCTCTTCCTTTTCTGGAGTTCGTCATCATCGCTCTCTTCTTCAGCTTCACTGACTTCTGTGCTGTCTATTTGTTCAGTGCTTACGCTTGCATCTTCGCCAACATCCATAGCTACAGAACTGCAACTGGGCCCCTGTGCAGAGCCGTCTCCGGATTTCCTTAGCTCTCTCTCCATTCTTCTCTTCTTGCTTGTGACCTTCTTCCCATATGCTCCATCTCTAGATCCCATCGATCCCTTTCTTTCACCCTTCTGATCAAGATAGAAACGAATGTCTTGATCTTTGTCGTCGCTGGACAGAAGGCGGTCTTCCTGAATCCGCCTCTCCATGTCGGCACTGGCAATGTCAAAAAGAGCAGGACATATTTTATCCAACTCGGCGGTCACCGTTTGCTCGTATCCTTGTTTTGTTCGCTTCAAATACAGCTCATATGTGTTCATGAGCTTCCGTACGATTGTCTTCTTGTTCAGAGTGCAGATGTTCGCCTTTGTCCATAACTCGCACACTTCATCGACCACTTCTCTTACAAGATCACTCGTCTTTGCCTTAGAGCACCTTTCCTTTAGATGCATCAAACGAGTAAGAGCTTGTCTCAAAGTTGGAAGCTTGTTTTGTGGGAGCCTTTCGATGCTTGACCCGATAATTTCATATTTTTTTCGGGTCTCCATGTCATTCGAAACTAGACTCACCAAAATTCACACATTACCGAGATTAGATATTAGATAACTCGTCTATGCTCTGTATTTCTGTAAGAAATGGTACAGGATCAGTCACTGAAAGTCAAAATCGCATCGGGTGATAGGAGGGCGAGATGTCAACATTACGTAGATCGTGCCTTCAAGTGGGGCCAAACGGGAAATCTGGAAACTTTGAACGGATGTAACTTCTGACCTATACTTCCCAGACCAGTAATGTGTTGTCTCAATCGCTTTGTCCCGTCGAGACGATTCCGAAACACTACCTAATAATGCATCTATGCCATTTGGTTAAAAATATTGCAAATGCGAAAATCGAAGAAAACATTATTTCGAAATCTCAATTTCGGACATAGAAATCGGGATTTTTGGCGGAAAAAAATATGTCATGCTATTATAATTGACTGAAAGCATGGGAAAAACTATGTCCCCCTGAAAATTTGAAAGTCGGTGGCAAGTGACGAACCCTACAGTGTCCACCCTACAAATGCCCTTCTGATTTTCGTGTATGTATGGCGGTGGTGTATGTCTATGGCGGTGGTGGTGTATGTATGTCCGTGTATGAACCTGTATGCTATGTATGTATCGGCCCTTTACCCCACGTTCTTTGTTTGCCGGCGTCTCATCTTTCCTCTCTTGCTTCTTTGATATAACCGGATGCCATATAAACCGGATTAACGAAACCCTTTCTTTAACGTAGCACATCTCTAGCGGATGGCACTTTGCCTCTGCTAAAGATGGGGAAAAAATACTAGGGACGAACATTGTAGTCCCGTAGGTGAGAGTTAGCAAGATCCTACGCTTTTGGAGGAGTCATCGGATTTAAATGCATCAGGCTTCAGGAGCACTGGCTATTGTCCTTCGTTGTTCAGAATTCGACAGCCAGAACCAAAATTGCAACTATTTGTAAACTTGCATTTTATTTTTATATTTGTACTTGTTTGCGTAAGAGACGCCTCGGATGGGCGAATGCCCTTTCGCCGTCCCACCTCTTGGATCCACCAATGGTGTAGACGGACACCATTGGTGTGGTGTGGTGTGTGTCGTGGTACGTGCGATTTAGTGGTATCTACGTGTTGCAATGGAGGTTTATCGCTGGACTTTCCAGTGAACAGCTGAACACTCACCCCGGTGGAGTTATCTGTCGCTACTGATCTCTTCCAAAATTTCACAGCTGGAGTTCACAATACAAACTTCGCATCACAGCCTTGTTACCGATATGGTAATATTGGAATATATATATATATATATATATATATATATATATATATATATATATCAATATATATATATATATATATAGATATATATATATATACATATATATATATATATATATATATATATATATATATGAATATATATATATATATATATATATATATATATATATATATATATATATATATATATATATATATATAGATATATATATGTATATATATATCAATATATATATATATATATATATATATATATATATATATATATATATATATATATATATATATATATATATATATATATATATATATATATATATATATATATATATATATATATATATATATATATATATATATATATATATATATATTGCCGCACGTTTATCCATTGAAACTCAGTTCAGGAGTTTTAAATTGATCGTGCAATTTTTATTTGGATTACTGTGTAAATTATTAATCAAAACACCGATTGGCATATGTTTATTGAATATTTCAATCTAGTGATTCATTTTCAACGAACTACTCACACAAGCTAAAATATTTCGTATGCAGTTAATCATAACACTTCGCTTGAAAAAAAAACAAAAACAAAACATTGGAGCAGAACTTTCTACCATACTAGCACACATGCGACCACAGAAGTACAAATGGTCCGCTACTGCATTTCTACATCATACAATCACAATTAGATTGCGTTCACACTGAGGAGTTCCCAAAACATAGCCTATCTGCGCATTTTTGCCAATCTACTGAATCTTCGTGTTTTCGGGACTGCTCCATAATACAGATGCATTATGTGTGCCATTCCTCCAAAGTCTTGAGCTATGTTGGGTCTGAACATGATTTAAGGATTGATGTGCTTTCTGTGAGCTGCTGTCGCTTTAGGTGGCATCGTACCACGCGATGTCTTCGTGCTCTCCTACTCTCTCTCTCTCTCTCTCTCTCTCTCTCTCTCTCTCTCTCTCTCTCTCTCTCTCTCTCTCTCTCTCTCTCTCTCTCTCTCTCTCTCTCTCTCTCTCTCTCTCTCTCTCTCTCTCTCTCTCTCTCTCTCTCTCTCTCTCTCTCTCTCTCTCTCTCTCTCTCTCTCTCTCTCTATCTCTCTCTCTCTCTCGCTCTCTCTCTCCCTCTCACTCAAATGCATAGTCAGACGTTTTGACTCCATACTAACTAGACTGCCGGCTCCCCGATCGCCACACGCTCCACTCCGGCCCAGGGCGCTCCCGGCTGGCGGCGGCCGAGCGGCGGTATGTGAACAAAAGATCGGGCGCGCTGCTCGCTCCCATGCATTTTAGCCGTGCAATGAAATGTTGCAAAGTGAACAGTTGTGGATATATTTTGATAGAAAGTAGTGCAAAATCAATCTGAGTTCCCGATAAACAGATAGAAAACACGAAGCAACTAGTCAAATGTTGTAATTGTGCTTTTGAGGTCTAACTTGCATCATCCTTTTGTTGAATTTGTGCGGAATTCGGCATGCTGTGTACACCAGGGAATTAAAATCTCGGTTACCGGATAAACGCTAGCGAAGTGCCGCTGGGGATGTTTGTGGTTGACAGCATATGTGTGCATCGTATATCCTAATCAGGGGCGGATCCAGGAATTGTCATTTTTAGACCTATTTGTCTGGGGGCGCTATTTATTATGCGTACTCTTGTGAAAGTACCTGAGCCTTCAGCCGAAAATCCTCTTATCGCGCCGGTGGGGTGGGAGGTGGGGGTGGGGGGGGGGGGGTGCACTTGAGCAAACTGAAGGGGCGCTTCTGGCTGAAAAATATGAGGGGGAGCATTCGAGCTTTCTCGGAGGGGCACACACTTCCATGGGGGCATATGCCCCTGTATCCGCCCCTGGCACGAACCTCCTGCAGGACACGGGTTGGCGCCCAGGACTTCCTCATTAATCGCAGATATTTGTATCGGCCTGGGGCCACTTTCCCACGGTGCAGCCAAAAGAGCTAGCGCGGATCCAGGATTTTTCATGGATGGAAGGCATGTCTGAAGCCACTGGATGAGCTCAGTGGCGCTCAGCGGCTGGAATTTTCGAGAGGAGCGCACTCGAGGCTCCTGGCAGGGATACATTGACTGAACATTCAACGGGGTGTACACGATGACTAAGTGGCACATTTTCGTCCCGAGGGGCACCTTTAGGTAAAAAATCGGAAAGGGGTGCACTCGAGGCTCTCTGGAGGGCAACATTTCCCGGTAAGATGGGAACCACCTTGCTATGTATGGACACATGTCCCCTTGGCCCTCTGCATCCGTTTCTGCAAGGTTATGAACGGCAGGGACGCGGCAGGTCGAAATGCATGGTGAACAGGGAATATATGATATGGTATTTGTTTGATATATGAATATATATCAATAATTTTTCTTGCTTTGTATATGACCACATCATTTGGAATTGATATAGTCATTTTCACCACTTAGAACGCCCCAGCACCACCGCTTCACATGCGCAACACACTGCGCAACGCCTTCCAGCGCCAACGTTCTGCCCATATGCGGCACCGTCGCCGGGAACTTTTTGAAAAGTCGGGTTGTTTGTCTAGTTATATATAGAGGGGGAGAGGGATGGGGATGGGTTGTTTTTTAGAGGCGTGCCGGACCATGAAAGTCATTTGCGCTGCCTTTAAAGCGAGTGTGCTTTGCAAACAAAGCTAAGGAATGTGTGCATCTACGTTACGGTTGTGGCGTGCTGGCCAAACTCACACACGCACACACTACGTTACGGGAGTTTTACGTTGCAGTGTATGTGACGTTGAGGTGCCGAAGGCGGGGACTGGGTTGGGGACATCTCCAGGATGTCTAAGTAATGTTATTTATATGTTACTCATCCGTGATATAATTTGTGGCTGGGGTGGGGGAGGGTGTTTTTGAGTGAGGCGAAATTGATTTTGCCAGGGTATCGGCATTGGCCTACTCTTGTCGAAGAGCATGAAGGGGTCCTCATCGAGAGGGCAGAGAGGTAATTGTCCACACCGCCTATTGGTCACCGCGCCCTGTGTTGGCTGTTAGTAACGGGCTAGTCGAAACATGCTTTCATGCAAGGATCTCAGTGGGGTTAGTACGGTGTTTGGCAATTCAGCTCATCTACGTCCGCTGTACCTCTAAGTTGCCGTTTTACGTTATGAATTGCAAAGTAAATCGGCTCATGTACGTCCGATGGTTTCCCTGGGTAGTCGTTTTACGTTATGTTTTTTTTTAAAAACCAAGTTGCTCATTTACATCCGACGGCACCGACAAGTAGCCATTGATTACAAATGGGAAAGTGAGTCGGCTCATGTATGTCCGGTGCCATTTGGGGATGGCTATTTATGTTATTCCTACCAGTGAATCGCGGGTATGCATGGCGTGTTGAAATGAGTATTGGTGTCTACAGTGATCCTGCTGGTTTTGTTGCGTACACATATTTAAACAGCAATTGAAGGAGTTTCTGGGTGCTTGTCACCTAGAAGCGATGGAAGCGACAGGGTGATGCCGTCTTTTTGGCAGAAGGCCTTATGTGGTTGTCTTTGAGCGCTAGAGCTTCTACAGTCTACGAGGATGTGACTGAATGTGACGTTGCAGGTCGTAGTGCTGTGTATTATACTAGTCATCCTCTAGTTGAGACTGTGTTAGTACAACCAGTTTTAAGTCTAGTAAGGATGATTTCCGTTTGACGTTGGGATTATGTATAGAGGACAATGTCTGCACTCTTTGGCAGTGACGTACAATTACAAACGGTGCTCCAATTTGGCAGTAGCGCAACATTCGGCGCACTTCGGCCGTGCCGAGGATCCGGTCGTACCTGGTGATTACTGGGTACCTCTTATATGATGGATGGGCGACGCGGAGTGTGGAGCCAGCTAATGGGGCACCCACACTGCCGTCGGTCCAACATGGTCGGTGGGAGGGGGGCGGGGATACTTACGGGAGCCGGTGAACCCAACTTGGGGTACAGATAATGCAGACATCCTACGGATAAAATATGCAAGTAAAATAAAATGCAAATTGACTAAATCTCACAACAGACGGGGACGAAACCACGGCCTTGGTGGAGCAGAATGAGAATCTGATTTTGTTCTTCGGGACATGACACAGAGACTCAGCGGTTATATTCCCCAAATCGGTGCCAAGCGTATGGCGGAATAAACCTCAGGTCGCCGATACTATCGAATTCAAGATCGTGTCTGTACCAAAACTACTATCTTCACTTGGCAGTAACCTTCCCAACCCAACCACACTCCTGGCACCTGGCTTGGTGAGGGAAGCTAGCACGCATGTCTATCTCACCTTGCATGCCGCTGTCCCAACTCCGAAACATCACATTTGTTTATGCCATTGTTTTCCTATTCTTCTTCCTCTGATGTGTGAATGTTGAACAAAATACAAAGTGACGGTGCGATAGACGTTTACTTGCTATCTCGTGGAAGAACAGCGAGTTTCATCGAGGATCAGCTGGCAGGATCCCGATGAAGCAAAACAAAGATGGTGCGCTTACCCTTCGGCGTTCAGTCCCTGTGATGCCTCCGTGAACTCCGCATTATTATATATACCTTGGGCGGACACGCTGCATAGTTGTAGCCTTCTCCCCTTTCTTGAACCCACACCATCTGACATCCAAAGCCGGGCTGATGGATTTTATCACTCGATAAATCAGTCATGCCATTCGTTTTCGACTTTTCTCCCTCTTCATTTATCTCGTAGATATATGTTGCCTGGAAAGTAATGAGCTGGTATATAAGTGGTTTCCGGTAGGCCATACTGGCATTACGGCATATAAAAAGTGACAGCCGAAATTAAGCCCTCGCGATGAGCATGGCACATCGATATCAAGCACAGTGGATTGGGTCGTGCACTAAAGCCAATATTCAGTTGAAAAAGGCACCCTGAGCAAAAACAAAACAAAATAAACCGTCTAAATTCGAACTGAACATCGTGCAGACAGGAATAAAATGCAGCATGCGAAATACTGCGAATAGGTGTCTTCGACATATCGACTTTATTTGGGTGTTTGATTAATGCAAGCTCTCACCCACCAAATTTTTCAGAGACAAGCTACATGTTTCGCTGAAAGCCGAGCCCAGACCGTATTGTCGCTGCATCATTCTCAGTGTTGCTACCTGTAGATATAACTCGGAAATGCACTCTTCTTGCGTTGCAGTTTGTCTATCTCTGTTCGGGAGGTGAAAGACTTCCCAGAACACTCAAAGAGGCAGTCGTAAATACATGCCATTCGCTCTCGAAGCATCATTGGCAGCAGCAAGGCCACCAAGCAGCCGGCACTTCAATCGACGACATGTCACAAAACACGTCACGAGACCGGCCTCCCATGTCACAAAACACGTCACTGGACCGGCCTCCCATGTCACAAAACACGTCACTGGACCGGCCTCCCATGTCACAAAACATGTCACTGGACCGGCCTCCCATGTCACAAAACACGTCACGAGACCGGCCTCCCATGTCACAAAACACGTCACGAGACCGGCCTCCCATGTCACAAAACACGTCACTGGACCGGCCTCCCATGTCACAAAACATGTCACTGGACCGCCTCCCCATGTCACAAAACACGTCACGAGACCGGCCTCCCATGTCACAAAACACGTCACTGGACCGGCCTTCCATGTCACAAAACACGTCACTGGACCGGCCTCCCATGCCACAAAACATGTCACTGGACCGGCCTCCCATGTCACAAAACACGTCACTGGACCGGCCTCCCATGCCACAAAACACGTCACTAGACCTGCCTCCCACGGGCCATCGAAAGCCGTGCAGCGCAGTCGACAGCGGAAGCGCGGCTCAGTAGTAAGCGATCACCTCCACCCAGATGCGCCGAGCTGTATTAGAGGTTTCGGTGACCAATCCCCGGCGTCGGGGCCTGATGCCAGTAATTATCCGGGAAAGTCTATCACACGAGCCCGTTTAATTTAGAACCAACAAAGATAAGAGCCTGCCAGATTCCGGGCGGCGGTTTTTGTGGAGCCTGCAAGAGCTGGGTGTGCCTGATCTCAATACTACCGGCGCACGAGCGTGTTTTTCTGATTGGTGCGTGCGTGGCCGTCGGACTGTATATCAGGAGCGTCACGAGCCAACCAAACAAGGACCGGTGACGTCACAGGGGGCAGTCGATGCCAGATCCACTGGGTTTCAGCGGCAAGTACCTGTCCTCAGGGGCGAGCCCAGCAAATTGCCACTGGGCATTCATCTGGAGGGGCGCAAATTGCCACTGGGCATTCATCTGGAGGGGCGCAATTTCCTCGGACGGGCGGCACTGCGAGAGTCCCTCGAGTGCCTTCCGCTGCAAAATTCGTTGAAAGTGGGAAGGCACTCGAACATCCCATGGGACACCTTTTCCGCTCAGCAAGGAGCCCTACCCCAGAGGGGCGCCTTTCGCTGAAGCATTCGATAACAGGGGTGAGCGGAGAGGGAGGGGCATGTGCACCCGCGCCTTCTCGGATTAAGACGCCTTTCCCAGATCAGTGTGGAACCATCTTTTCATCGGGGCGCGCTTGCCTCCTGCACTCATTCGCCCTGTATCCGCCTCTGCCTGCCCTTGCAGTTAACACAGGATAAAACAACACACTGATTGGAGAAAGAGCAACGATTGCCGCAGGAAAATAACTAGCCAACGCTCTCAGCACCGGCTTCGTCGGAGAAATCTTAATGGCATCCAGAACCCGTAAATTTACTATCAGCAGCAGGAAAAACCTGATCCGCCCGCCTTTTGGGCGTCGTGTAGGTTACCTGGAAACAAACAATAGACGTTGATGGACAATTGACAGCATTTATCTTCCAGATCTTGCTTCAACCGGCCATAGCTACTGCTCACCTGGTGGAAAGTCCCGCTGAGCATGCGGGTTGTGGGATGATCGTTGATGCTCACGAGAGGCATACAAAACAAGGAATAACGGTCATATGAAGCACTGAGTTAGATAATGAAGATATACACCTACAGGTTAGGAAAAGCGAAGCTGATTTATCAAGGACCTTGCCAATAGCTTGCTCATTTGAGAGGGAAAGCAAGATGAAAGCGTGATCATGGCTGCAAAAAGAAGTTGGTTAAAGAGAAGAATGGTTCTTCTCTTTAACCAATTTCTGTCAACCAACCACCGCATTCAATTCAACGAACTATCGCATGTTTTCCATTCCCAGCTATTCTGCTGTTTGCGGAAAATTATGGAACAAATCCAAACTGAGTCATGCAAAATCCACGAAACACGAGATAGCGAAGACTTCATGATTACAAGAGGCATGTAGGTCTGCATTGAACTGACGCTGGCGAGGAAGTTGTGCAGTGATACATTTTCAGTGAAATAGGGTGGAGCATACCACTTCCTTAACATTCAATCGACATCCTTTACAAAGAAGTATAGACATCCTCCTTCTTGATGTGTTTATGAAGCTATTATGCCTCATTTCTTGGGCAGTATCTTGTTTACAAGTACCATGCTTGTACCTACTACACATTGCTTTACACCAACATCTTGCAGCACAATTTTAGGGAAAGGAATTACGTATGAAATGATCTGGTGTACAACATTAGTTCATTGTATAGGTACTTAATCTCTATTTTTAATATAGGTATCCCTAAATTATGCAGGTATGCAAATAAGCAAAAGGTACATAAAGTCATAAAGTCATAAAGTATTAAGGCTTAATAAGAGCCACAGGGGCCCATCTGGGTTAAGCCTATCTAGAAAAGGTACTAGAATGTACATACTCCCACCCCAATCAATCCCTTATCCCAAGTTCCTAGGAAGCTATATATCCCAGCCCATCTAACACCACTCACTTGCTACCGCCTAACACCCTCAATAATCACAAGCTCCTCCCATCACACCCATCGTGCCACCATAGACAACCTCATCAGCATCACATCCCGAAGGAAGGTGCCGAATCCACTGCTAGGCACATCCCACAGAAATTCATAAAGCGTTCAGACTTAATAAGAGACTCACTTGCTATTGCATAATACACTCAACAATTACAAACTCCTCCCATCATACCTATTGTGCTACCATAGACAATCTCATCAGTATCAAAATCCCGAAGGAAGGTGCTGAATCCACTGCTAGGTACACCCTATATAAAATTATAAAGCATTTAGACTTAATAAGAGACTCACTTGCTATTTCATAACACAGTCAACAATTACAAACTCCTCCCAACTCCCACTCCTCCCTGTCGATCAACCTTCCCTGGAATACAGAAAAACAATACCCCTATTCTTATAATGATTGTCTATGCCGTTTTTAAAGATGTTCAGTGTGTTGCTACTGACAATGGTTCCTGGCAGCTGGTTCCAGTGTTCTACTACCCTGTTGGTGAAGAAAGACTGTCTTAACCTTGTCCTGCTGTGATTAACTTTAATTTTGAATTGATGACCTCTAATTGCATCATTTCTGTTAAATTCAAACATTTCCCTGAGATATCCCTGTTCCTGACCATGAACAAATTTAAAAACTTCGATGAGATCTCCTCTCAGCCTTCTATATCTAAATGAAAACATGTTCAATTTCTTCAGTCTTTCCTCATATTCCAGGTTGCCTATACCATTAACCATTTTTGTTGCCCTCTTTTGTACTCTCTCTAAAAGCCAACAATCTTTCTCATAACTAGGGGACCAAGCTTGGACACAGTATTCCAAATGTGGCCTGACATATGCACAGTAAAGCTTCCTGATGACCTCCTCACTTTTGTATGACACATTCCTCTGTATTGCCCCAAGCATTCTTAGTGCCTTCTTCCTGGCTTCTTTGGTCTGTTCTGATGCCCCCAATTTTGTGTTCAAAATAACACCTAAGTCCTTCTCCTGCTGAGTCACAGATAGTACTTGGCCACCCATCAAGTATGGAGCCTTCATATGCTGCCTACCTACATGCATGACTTTGCTCTTATCAAAATTAAACTTCATTTGCCATTTTTCGGACCACTTCACCAGCTCGTCTAAGTCTTTCTGCGGCAAAACCTGCTCATTTTTCCCTGTTATTGCCCTAAAGATCTTCAAATCATCCGCAAATTTCAAAACCTTACTGCTTAGGCCACATTCAATGCTATTCACATATATAATGAACAATAGTGGCCCCAGTACCGACCCCTGGGGGACTCCACTTAGAACATTTTGCCATGATGACTTTGTACCATTTAGCATCACTCTCTGCTGTCTATCTGAAAGCCACAACTCTATCCATTTTAGGATGCTACCTGCAATACCATGGACCTGAAGCTGCATCATTAACCGTTTATGGGGTACCTTGTCAAAGGCCTTACTAAAGTCAAGATATGCTACATCAACCTGATTTCCCTGATCAAATTGTTCTGTAGCAAAATTCAAAGAGTCCAAGAGATTTGTGAGGCACGATCGCCCTTTTCTAAACCCATGTTGAGTATCTTGAATCAATTTGCTTCCTTCCAGAAAACTAACTATTCTATCCTTGATAATTGATTCGAGTACCTTGCAGACTAGGGATGTGAGGCTTACTGGCCTATAGTTTTCAACTTTCCCTCTTTCTCCTTTCTTGAAAATAGGAACTACATTTGCCCTTTTCCAATCTGTTGGAATTTCATTTTGCGAAACTGATCTACAAAATATTATGCTAAGTGGAATTGCCACTTCCTTTTCAGCTTCCCGCAATACCCTAGCATAAATTCCATCGGGTCCTGCTGCCTTGTTTGTCTTTATTTTTATGATATAATTGAAAACAATATCACTATCAATGAAATCAACATCGTGTATCTGATCACCTGTCACTGAACTGTGGTTCACGGTTGGCAGATTAGTCACATCCTCCACTGTAAACACTGATTTAAACTGCTTGCTCAGCTCCTCAACCATCTCACTATCCTCACTCAATATAGTCCCATTTACACCCAGTGGACCAATTGTGCTTGAAACTTTACTTAGCTTGTAGAAACTAAAAAACGTCTTACTGTCCCCATTACAGTTCCTAGCCAAATCCAATTCTTTTGCTCGCTTTGCTGCTCTGATTTTCTGCTTCACAGCGTCTCTAGATTTTTGATACGACCTTAGATTTACGATATTTGAAGCCTCCTTAAATACTCTAAATGCACCTTTCTTAGCATTAATTGCTTTCATCACATCTGGTGTAAGCCATGCTGGCTTTCCTACCCTTCTTTTGCGCCTTTGCTTTTGGGGGGACATGTCTAATCTGAATTTCCCTCAAGTAGGATTTGAACTTTTCCCACATTTCACAGGCATTTAAATCAAAGAATTCTTCTTCCCATTTTATGGCACTTAAAGCCTCTCTCATGCAGGCAAAGTCTGCCCTGTTAAAATTTGGAATCTTTGACAAATTATCCTTGATTGTCCCTGATACCTGTGCCTTGAATCTCACTATGTTATGGTCACTTCTTCCCAGAGTTTCTCCTACAGTCAAGTCTTGAACTAAATCACTTAAATCTGAGAAGACAAGGTCCAAGAATGAGCCCTGCCTGGTTGGTTCCATTACAAACTGGTGTAAGAACAAGTCCTCTTCAAGGCATTTCCTAAACAGTTTACATGATGGGGAGCCAACACCAACATTTTCATATCCTTTTAGATTAAAGTCACCAAGAATAAGGCATTTCCTCTGAAAGTTTCTACTGATTTCCTCACAAATCACCTTATCAAGCTCCAGTTGCTGAGAATGTGGCAAGGTTCCTGATCGATACAAAGCTCCTATCCTCAGTTTATTGTTGTTGCCTTTTCCCACAGCAACATCAAGCCAAATGGACTCCACAGACACATTTTTCACCCCATCTACTACTTTTTTGAGAACTGTATAAGCTATTCACATAGAGCATTACACCACCCCCTTTCACTGCTGGACCCCTATTGCATGAAAACATATTGTATCCCTGGATCTCATAGTCCTGCAAGTTATCCCCAAAATATCCCTCACTGACCCATGCCTCAGTAATGCAAACAAAATCTGGTTTCTCCTCAGCAACATAACAAGTGTAGGTACGCTGTACAAGTGTAGGTACGCTATGGGTTCAGGATTGAGCTTCAATAACTTCAAACGTTTTGAAAGACATCACTTTCATAGCAAATTTTGACATCCTACTGCACTCGCTTCAACATCTCACACCTCAGGAAAAAAAAAATCATTATTTTAATTTTGAAGATAAGAAACAAGTAGATTGTTGTAATTACGGCGCCTTTCCAGGCTCGTATCTGAGAAAGTTTCTCTCGTTTCCGTATAACGAATTCCACTCGTCTCAGTCTGACGCTTCCTACGATATTTTGCAAGCTTTATTTTAAGAGGGAGCATCAAAGGCCCCCACGAAAACCTGAGAAAGCTCCCTGTTATTCTGGATGCGATGAACGGCCAACAGTTGACGGGATACGGTGACTCTCGACTGACGTTACGTCTGATTAGGTGTGCAGCCAGGATTTTATCTAGGGGGCTCGACCCAAAACAATGTGGTGGGACAGAGAATGCTCTCTTCGCGCGATGGGCGCCGAAAAATTATGGTTTTGCGTTTTAAAATCTCCCAATTGCTGTTTGATCTAGTGTATTTTGTATTGCTAAGGAGGCGGGGGAGGTGGCGATCCCCATTGGCTGCGCCTCTACGTCTGATGGTAGTAATTACGATAGTCTAGTCACCGTCAAGTGAACTATCTAAAACCATGAAACCGGAAGCAGAGGTATTCCAACTAGTACAATTGTCGGCGTTGACAACAGTCCATCCTACCATCGTGTGGTGGCGCATGCTGCTTCAATTGTCGGCGAGGACAACAATCCATCCTACCATCGTGCCGTGGCAAATACTGCTTCACGCCTTCATTGATTCACAGTTCTGACAACGCTGGACATTCTATGATAGCTCCATTGACAAATTATTGCGATTAATTGATACCATGAGTTGCAGTACAATGCAGCTCTGCATAGCGCAGCTCCACACAGTGCCAGCAGCCGGCCATTGCTGACCTGACCTTGGCCCCGCTGTTGCACTACATGTTATCTACTTCTGGTAACGATCGCTTCCGACCACACTACATCACGGAAATGGCGCTGGAAGTTTCACAAAACGGCCTGATCGCGTGACGGTGCAACACATGTATTGTACACCAGCTGGCTCTTCCACCCTCCAACTGGATCTCGGTTGCTATGGGCGAGTCTTCTACAGCCGTCTTCCAAGCCGCTTCAATTTGCAAGGGCGCCACCGTCACCGAGTCCTCCGTTGATGTCAGACTTCCGTTGTGCCCCTCCACCACCCACTGGTTCAGCGCCGACGACTTTCGCAAATGCGCCGTCGATCTCGTCAGTAAACCAGGTGTACCGCTCGACTCACGATCGGGCCCGAACACAGCTCGAACGACTGATGGCAGATAAACGCGACTGTGAGCACACGGCATCTCACAAAGAACTTATGCAGGAGCCTTCCCACTCGCCAGCTTTTCTGCGTGGACAAGGAAGGATACATACCACGGCTCAGCTAGCAGATGATCGGGCCCCGCCGAGCCGCAATCCGTCCAGCACCCGAAAATACCGCGGGACACAGTGCTGAATGGGACCCAGCCACCCACCCGCTAGCTCACCATCCGGGCACGATGCCTGTAACCCCGGCACATTTACATTATCTGTCTCCGCTGTGGTGTTCTCCCGTTGGGATGCAGGCCGCTGTGGTGTTTTCCCGTTGAGAGCAGGCCGCTGTGGTCTTCTCCCGTTGAGAGCAGGCCGCTGTGGTGTTTTCCCGTTGAGAGCAGGCCGCTGCGGTGTTCTCCCGTTGAGAGCAGGCCGCTGTGGTGTTCTCCCGTTGAGAGCAGGCCGCTGTGGTGTTCTCCCGTTGAGAGCAGGCCGCTGCGGTGTTCTCCCGTTGAGAGCAGGCCGCTGTGGTCTTCTCCCGTTGAGAGCAGGCCGCTGTGGTGTTTTCCCGTTGAGAGCAGGCCGCTGCGGTGTTCTCCCGTTGAGAGCAGGCCGCTGCGGTGTTCTCCCGTTGAGAGCAGGCCGCTGCGGTGTTCTCCCGTTGAGAGCAGGCCGCTGTGGTGTTCTCCCGTTGAGAGCAGGCCGCTGCGGTGTTCTCCCGTTGAGAGCAGGCCGCTGCGGTGTTCTCCCGTTGAGAGCAGGCCGCTGTGGTGTTCTCCCGTTGAGAGCAGGCCGCTGTGGTCTTCTCCCGTTGAGAGCAGGCCGCTGCGGTCGGTCGATGGATTTGTCAAGAGTCGGGACTCCCCAGCAGCACTGCTGAATGGTGTTTGGTGCACAGCTAGAGACATCTCAGCACTACTGAATGGTGTTTGGTGCACAGCTAGAGACCTCCCAGCACTGCTGCTGGGCTCTGTCCTGTTACTACTAAATATGTAGGATGACAGACACTCTTAAACACCAGTGGCGGTTTTCAAGGATCGGCAAGGTAAGCATTGCTCCTGCTTGAAGGATTGGCAAGGTAAGTATAAGACGGCTTACATTTGTTTAAATTCGGCGCTTGTACGGTCGCGGGCCGGACCAGCCTGCCAGACTGTTCGTCACAGCCAACCGAAACAAAGCTGCGTGAAGCCACCTAGACCGTGACGGGACAAACAAGCCAATTCGAGTCGGGCCATGACACCGGGCACACCCATCGTGAGTGGTATAAATACCGCTCTGACAGGCAGTCGGCATGACATTCAACGGAGGACATTCAACAAAGAACATTCGACGGGACCGCCAGGAAGCTGATAGTGAAGTGCAGTGCTTGAACCTTCACTAGTGTGCGGACGACACAGATACTCCTGGCATGTGAGTGAACCCTTGGCGATGTACCATTCACCAATGTCAGTGACCTGACCCGCCCGTCACTGGTGAAGTTAAATCGGCATGGCCCCGGTCAGTGGAGGGAGGCGATAATTATCCCCGGCATGTGAGATCAGAGGAATGGGAGGGGGAGCACAGTTAGAGCCAGCTGGGCGTAAGCGGATGCGAGTGAAAGTGTGTGAGCGAATCGTACAGGTTCGGCCCCGGAGCGAGAACGCAACCAAATGAATAAATGTGTACGTACGTGCGTACGAAAAGAGGGTGGGGAGATTGTAAGATGGTAGGCAAGGTTTCTTAGATTGCAAGGTGGTAGGATAGGTAAGGTCTCTTTCTTCTTTGTTCATTGACTACACCTGTGAAATATACAACTTGGAAAAAACGCATGTTACCATGAGAATACCCTCATTCACGTCCAAAGGAGGGTTGGAAAACGGGAGACCCACCTGGTCTCGAAAGGATGCTAAAGGAACACAGATCTGACCCGAACCGTGTTAATTAAAATCCCTTTCTTTCCATGGGATATAAAGTACCACGGAGATCTGTTAGGCCCCACGTCACTCTACGGATAAACTGTACTAACGGCCAAAGTGGGCATATTACCGGCCTCTGCCTCTCTGCCCCTCTGCCTATCTGTCATTTCATATATATATATATATATATATATATATATATATATATATATATATATATATATATATATATATATATATATTCTCTCTCTCTCTCTCTCTCTCTCTCTCTCTCTCTATCTCTCTCTCTCTCTCTCTCTCTCTCTCTCTCTCTTTCTCTCTCTCTCTCTCTCTCTCTCTCTCTCTCTCCATCTCTCTCTCTCTCTCGCTCTCTCTCTCTCTCTCTCTCTCTCTCTCTCTCTCTCTCTCTCTCTCTCTCTCTATATATATATATATAAATATATATATATATATATATATATATATATATATATTAGGGTGGTCCTTATCTGTATGAGTAAAAATCAAAGTTGGAATTTCTAATGTCTCACCTCACAAAGTTATTCCATTGTGATCAAACATAATCGCACTAAAATTTGGTTACCCTAGCTCAACAACTTCTGGTGCCGCAAGGCACTTGAAGTTTGCCCCTTATGACGTCATTGAGTCGGCTTATACGAAAGACACTTTCGCTTCACGAATCAGTGCAGTGTCTGCTCTGACGATGAACACACGTGTTTCCTCACTGCTGTAACTTTGCTTTCAGACATGGAGAAGCCGAAGAAGCGAACGACCCGAAAAGACACCGAAGTATGGTTGGTGGGGCAGCCCCTCACTGAACTGACTGGTGGGAAGCTGCCGTCGAACAAGGAAGTCTTGCAGCGGCTCTTTCACCTCCTCCGCCTCGACAAGGCCACTCTTCGCGGCGCTGCTCTTCATTTCGACAAAGAAGTTGCGGCATTCTGGCCCGAGCTCAGATCCCCGTCGTTGAACCTCAGCACCGCGTGGAGAAGATTGAGCAGCTCTACGAGAAATGGAGGCAGCTGGGCAAGGGCAAGAGCCGACAGTCTGCGACCGAGCTGAAGAAGAGGGAAGATTTCACAGTCAAACTGTCCTTCCTCTTCGACATTGCTCACGCCGAGGCCTTGTCTTTTATGAAGAACAAGGAGGATGTGGAATTCTTGCAGCGTCAACGAGAGGCCGGCCGCCCCGGGAGCATGTTGGGGATGGACAAAAAGTTGGTGAAGCAGGAGGAGAGGAAGGCGAAGAGGGACAAGGCGGAAGTGGCCCGCCGAGACAAGGAGCGTAGAAGGAAGGAAGCTGCAAGAGAAGCCACGGCGGAACTCTCGGACGATGATGATGGTGCTGAAGACCAACCTGGGCCGTCATCAGCTGTTCTGGAGGAATATCCTGCCAAGCGAGCTCGCGGCCGGGTCTCTGCCATCACTACTGCTCTGTGGTGCCCTTGATCGAACCAAGACTACGGACCGGGCGGCGGTGCATATCTTGGCTGCTGCTGCTTCAGCCTACGACCAAGACCCAGCTGAGATGGCACTGAACCGACAGAGCATCAGGAGAGCCCGTATTGAAGCCAGAGCTATCGCCGCCTCGACCTCTCGCGCCTCCCTGCCCGAGGGTGTTGTCCTGACCGTCCACTGGGACGGGAAGATGGTCGCTGATGGACCTGGGCAGGAACTGGCAGAGCGATTTCTAATTTTGGTGTCCGGCGAAGGAGTGTCGAAGCTCCTGAATGCTCTCCAAGCTCCCAACTAGCACGGGAGCAGCCAAAGCGGATGCCGTATTCGCCGCACTTCAG
Organism: Ashinkailepas kermadecensis; assembly: GCA_034440615.1. Lineage (NCBI taxonomy): Eukaryota > Metazoa > Arthropoda > Thecostraca > Neolepadidae > Ashinkailepas > Ashinkailepas kermadecensis. The sequence goes on along the minus strand of JAOTOM010001684.1, from coordinate 53,659 downwards.
GACTGTGGACTCGCCGACCGTGTTGTTGGAATGGCTTTTGACACCACGGTCTCCAACACTGGACAACTGTCAGGGGCTTGTCTTCTTCTTCAGCAGAAGTTGGACAAGCATCTCCTTCACTTCGCCTGCCGCCATCACATCCTGGAGCTCGTGGTTAAAAAGGTCTTCAGCCTCTGCACCTCCCTTGTTATGTCTGGACCCGACATCCAACTGTTCAAGCGTTTCAAGGAAAAATGGGGCGCCATCGACACTGCCAGGTTCCAGACTCTGCTTCCAGTCCCAATACCATCAAGCAAAAACATCTCTGGGACTTCGTCACGAGCACCACCCGCCACACTGTGTCAGCGCTCGGAACCAACCACGGTTTCCTGGACGCCGACCCTCAGACATGGAATGGCCGAGAAGACTTCCAGAAGGCCAAGTCAACTGTCGCTGAATTGAGGGTCACCAACGACTTCGCCGAGAGAGGAGTAGCCCTCATGCAAGAATACCTTCCCCACCTGACGCGACGAAGAGCAGCGCCATTTCCTCTTTCAGCCCGTCAAAGCCCACCGCCGGACATTCCCGGATTCCAAAAAGAAAACCGTTGTTGGCGGCCTACCTATTAAGAACTAGGCAACAATGAGTGGGAGATAGGCACCCATGAACAAAGAGGGGACAATACTCACTTCATGTGAGGGGGACCTAGATATGGCCTTAGGTAGGTACTATGTAAAAATTCGGAGGCATTGCGGCACCAGAAATAATTGAGCTATGCTCACCAAATTCGGCATTCGTAGGTATTAGACCAAATGGGACAATTCCGCAGGGTGAGACATTAAACTTTTCGAAAAATAAAAATAAGGACCACCCTAATATATATATATATATATATATATATATATTTATATATAGAGAGAGAGAGAGAGAGAGAGAGAGAGAGAGAGAGAGAGAGAGAGAGAGAGAGAGAGAGAGAGAGAGAGAGAGAGAGAGAGAGAGAGAGAGAGAGAGAGAGAGAGAGAGAGAGAGAGAGAGAGAGAGAGAGAGAGAGAGAGAGAGAGAGAGAGAGAGAGAGAGAGAGAGAGAGAGAGAGAGAGAGAGAGAGAGAGAGAGAGAGAGAGAGAGAGAGAGAGAGAGAGAGAGAGAGAGAGAGAGAGAGAGAGAGAGAGAGAGAGAGAGAGAGAGAGAGAGAGAGAGAGAGAGAGAGAGAGAGAGATATATATATATATATATATATATATATATATATATATATATATATATATATATATATATATATATATATATATATATATATATATATATATATATATATATATATATATATATATATATATATATATATATATATATATATATATATATATATATATATATATATATATATAAAATATATATATATATATATATATATATATATATATATATATATATATATATATATATATATATATATATATATATATATATATATATATATATATATATATATATATATATATATATATATATATATATATATATATATATATATATATATATATATATATATATATATATATATATATATATATATATATATATATATATATATATATATATATATATATATATATATATATATATATATATATATATATATATATATATATATATATATATATATATATATATATATATATATATATATATATATATATATATATATATATATATATATATATATATATATATATATATATATATATATATATATATATATATATATATATATATATATATATATATATATATATATATATATATATATATAGAGAGAGAGAGAGAGAGAGAGAGAGAGAGAGAGAGAGAGAGAGAGAGAGAGAGAGAGAGAGAGAGAGAGAGAGAGAGAGAGAGAGAGAGAGAGAGAGAGAGAGAGAGAGAGAGAGAGAGAGAGAGAGAGAGAGAGAGAGAGAGAGAGAGAGAGAGAGAGAGAGAGAGAGAGAGACAGAGACCGAACTACTCACTCAGGATTGCCATTCAGTGGGTTTGTTGGACACCCTACTAGATTAAGTAAGGTGTCCAATCCAACCCGTTAAAGCCTAATGGCTGGTTGAATTTTCTTGGAGGTGACCTCACTTGACTTTGATCAGCTCGGTGACTGTGGACGACCGGACCTCAACATTTCCATACAACATGTCAAATTGATGTAGAAATATGTGTGCCAAATTTCGGCGTGCTGCTGCGCGCCGCTTCGTCACTATCCGTGGAAAACCTTAGAAGACACCCAGTAAAAAGACACCCAGAAACGACGCGGTTTAATAGCTTTGTTGATGCGCTTCACCGCCCCAGCTCCCCTGGGGTCATAGGGCGTTACTCTGACATGATACATCCCACTCTTTCCAGGTACGAGCAAAATGCTTGCGATGTGAAGGCCGTGCACCTGTCAGACACCAACCGCACATGGTAGTCCTTTCTACTCGCCACGGACCCCAATTGTCGGACACCAGCCGCTTAGAGCAGCCCTCCATACTCGCCGGACACCAGCCGCTCAAGGTAGCCCTCCCTGTTCGCCACGGACCCCAATTGACGAACACCAGTCGTTCAGGGTAGCTCTCCCAATGGTCACGGATCGAAATTGTCGGGACACAAGTCGTTCAGGGTAGCTCTCTCAATGGCCAGGGACCCTAATTGTCGGGACACCCGCCGTTCAGGGTAGCCCCCTACTTGCCATGGGATCAATTGTGGCACACTAGCCGTTCAGGGTAGCCTTTGCCACTTCCTATTATCGATGGAGATGGCCGAGGTGATGTGACCAGTGTCGGTACGACGTGTGATCCACTCGACAGCGTCGACCAGGGCGTCCTCCGTCGAACGACATGCCTGTAGGCATACTGGGAGGAGACAAGCATGTGATCAGTGAATAGATAGGATGACAGCTGGGTACAGACTACTTTTTCACATGACTTGAATAACACTGGCAAGATAAAGATTGGACGAGAGTTACTGGCGACATTGCGAAACCCAGATTTGTGAAGTGGAACAACAGAGGCAGTTTTCCACGAGGCAGGGAACACGCAAGAGACGACAAAAGCATTAATGAGGTGGAGTAGGTGAGGCCCGAGTACGTGCAGAGGTACGCCATCGAAACCAACCGCTCTCGACGAAGACAGGTCGTGGATCTCAGACGGGACACGGGGTGCAGCCGGAAGATGGTGGTGGTGGTGGTGGTGGTGGTGGTGGTGGTGGTGGTGGTGGTGGTGGTGGTGGTGGTGGTGGTGGTGGTGGTGGTGGTGGTGGTGGTGGTGGTGGTGGTGGTGGTGGTGGTGGTGGTGGTGGTGGTGGTGGTGGTGGTGGTGGTGGTGGTGGTGGTGGTGGTGGTGGTGGTGGTGGTGGTGGTGGTGGTGGTGGTGGTGGTGGTGGTTGTGGTCACACAAAGTGGTCGCGGTGAGATGGGTGTAACGCCGCGGCTACCAGCCGGAAGGCGGTGGTGGTCACACAAAGTGGTCGCGGTGAGATGGGTGTAACGCCGCGGCTACCAGTCGCGAGATCGGCGGCAAAGCGTGGGCTCACGGGGGCAAAGTGAGGGTTACATTTGTCTGCGACCGTCGCCGCTAGGCCCCACGCGCCCCGCCCCCCCGGCCGGTCGGAGCCAAACTCCCGGATACAGCGCCAGAAACTGTCACGGTTCGTAAGCATTTGCGCACACACAAAGTCACGCCTGGCTTTTGCAAACACAGATTTCACTCGGTTACACAGCCTCCGATAAATTGCCAAGTCGTATTCGGTGCGGAAGCTACCCCAAGACAAGCCTGGTCTCGCTCGCTTATGATCTGCATCAGGTCCGGTCTGTCACCCACCCACGGGCATAATGCTCGCCGATGTTGGACGATTGTGATCGGACGATTGTGGACGTCCACCGCCATCTGCCACAGATGTCCGGCGACCGGCCCTTCAGGTTAGCGTCCACCCCCGCTGCCCAGTACATACGACTCCGGTCCGCCTGCAAGAAATGAAGGCACAAGGCCTACCAGTTAATCTTGCACGATGGACGAGAGGTGAAGGACGCCCGGCGACACCGCAGCCCGCGGTAGGGCACGCGCACAATGATTGATGGTCAGCAATCGGCACTGGCGGCAGCTGAATGGCAGACTCCAGATCCAGGACATTGGTGATAACATGGTCCAGCAGTGTTGCCGTCTATATATAAGGCAGGCAAGTGTTAAAGCGAGGGCAAAGTCGAATCTCCGTGCATGGCAGCCATAGGCACAGTTGGAAATACCGGGTCGTTCTGGATTCGACTTCCAGCGAGGACGAGTGGATAAGCTATTCTTGCGCGTTGCGATCTGCTCAGCCACATGACTTTAGCCGGTTTAGCCGGTTTAGCCGGTCACCACATGACTTTAGCCGGTCGCCACATGACTTTAGCCGGTCGCCACAATGCTCTATCACCGCGTGGGTCAGACTGGTCGGGTGGTAGCGTACCAGAAGTGGTCATCCAGCTATTTGTGTTCTCCGGAAAGCCCATCCAGTAAGCTTAGCCTAGTACTTCCGAGGCCTTGTCACAGACGCTATGTCTGAGTGTTGATCCAGTCACGTGTATTCAAACGTGCATGCAGAGCTAATGATTATTTTCATGTGATGCAGTCACCAAATCGCATCACTAGACACATAAATATAAGCGCCATCCCTCCGTGAGCCTGAAATCGAGACACCGGGGCACAACCCAGAGACCGTACTTATCCACTACCCTGGGCGGATGGGCGGGCCGGTTGCGGTGCGAGATCTACGGTTATCTGTCCGCGCACGGAGTGTTCCCGCAGCCCTTTCCTTTGAACAAAGTTTGAGAGCATTTAAGGATAAATATTGTGATGAAGTTGGTGCATCTCAACATGATAAGGACAGTTATAGCTCTGAGTGAACAAATTATAACTTGAAGTGCTGTAGTGCATTGTGAATCGTTGCCGAAATTTGACTGAAGGCGGGGATGTCGTATATAAGCTATTTAATTGTCCAAGTATTAAGGGCATCTCATGAATATTGAAATAAAGGTGGACAAAAATATAAGTCACATCTGACTCAGTGCAGAAATTAGAACCCGAAATACTGCAAGCGAAATGCTGCAATGTCACAGGGCGCACTAGCAGTGTGAGGTTTCACAGAACTAAATCTTATGCATGTTATGCCCATCACGCTCGTGATGGTCCTAAAGGTCACCAACGTGGAGTAAGCGTCCAGCGTCCACAGACATGATCGAGGAGGAGGGGAAGTGTTGTACTTACCATAGATATATGCAGCTACTCCTCTGCTACCGGCCATCACCCTAAGTTCGGAGGGCGTATTGTTGCCTCCACCACAGGGACTAGTGCTACACAATACTTCTGAATTTTAACATGAGATATATGACATTGCATTGTAAGGAACCACCACGGTATCATTTCCTTCCTCATGCGCTTCAATCGCCAGGGTTGCCCCATCCCAAGCGCTGCACCGCGTATGCGTTCTGCAGCCATGCAAACGAAATAAACTGGGTCATGTGAGGGATCAGTTGGCGGTAACAATCCCTCACTAGCAAGAATACTTGCAACATTTAGTTTATACCAGAATTGAAGTCTGTATGGCGTCAGCTGATGTTGTTCCATGGCACGAACGCTTCTTAACGGATTGCTATCGATTGTTCATGGGCAAACCAGCCGGACATGCAACGACGCATACTGAGTGTAAACATATGTAGTACAAATTGAGTACAACGGAACACTGAGCAGCAATTCATGCGGTTTCCAAAACAATAACAAGAGTATTATTCTTATTTTACGTCTTCTTCTTATTATTATTATCTTCTGATTCTTCTTATTTCTCATTCTCTTATTATCTTACTTACTTACTTACTTACTTTCTTACTCTTATTCTTATCTTATTATTCTGCGTCCTCACACAATGATCATATTTCTATTGGGTCTGTTCCATACGCCCACGGGACTCAAGGGAGAGCGATACCAGTAATACCAGAGCGAGAAGAGCATGACGAGACACGAGAAGAGCATGACGAGACACGAGAAGAGCATGACGAGACGACGCCGTCCAGTCGACGGCTGCGCAGTTTACACTTTCTCACAACATTTTCCACTTCAGTGTCTACACCTGGCCACCAGTTGAGCTTCAACTTCTTTGAGAAGACGTTGCCTTGCTCTAGCAATGACATGATGCCCTTCATGAGCCAGGTCCAGCAAACGTCCCCTGAAGTCCTCAGGAACCACGATCATCTCCTCCTTGAAGATCAAGTCACCGACGACGCTGCAGAACAGCTGCAGAGCTGCAGAACAGCTGCAGGGCTGCAGAACAGCTGCAGGGCTGCAGTACCGTGACGCAATCCGCGAAGCGTCTGCACCACCTGTGGGACGTCAGCTGCATCAGTATTTTGAGGACCTGACCCTCTCGAATGGTAGTAAGAAGCTCCTCACGGTCCACCGCCAACCGGTGCTCCATACGGTCCGTGATCGCCGCCACCGTCAGCTGCTTATCGGCTGGTGGCGCCACCGTCGCCGTCGGCAGCCGCCGCCAGTCGGCAGCCGGGTTTTCCATGCTACTCGTGCATGCAGCATGCATGCACGTGTTGTGCAGCGAGCCAGTAGGAAAGCAAACGGCTCGCCCACCGGAAAATCCCAAATCCGCATGCCGGCGTGACCGACGCTGTTTGACGTCAGCGCTGTTGCCAGCGGCTTCATGGTTATTCCTGAGGACAAAGTGAAAACCGAAGAAGAATCGGGGCCAATGCTGCACTGCCCACGGTCGCCTGAATGCGTTCCAAACAAGCCCAAGCCGGGCCAGGCCCACATCCGTACCTATGTGGACCGAGCCCTACCCTGACCCGCCAACTTTGCTATGGATGTAGCAATATTAATTTTGCTATAGATGTAGTATGTATGTTTGCTATGTCACCCAGTCGGCGCAGTCACGGCGTGCAGGAGCGTAACCAGGAGTTTCTTAAGGGCAGCCAGACACAAAAAATGTGACTAAACCGAGAATGCTTCTGACGCGCTTCGTTCGCTGAAAATTTATCGTTTTGTGTGATGAAAATATCAAAATATCTTGCTCTATATAGTGTATTTTTGGTTGTTAAAGGGGCGGTCCCAGGCGACTCCCCCCCCCCTTCTTGGCTGCACCTCTGACGACATACAAGACATTTGTGGCGAGTTCAGAAAATCATGGTACATTGCTTTTGAACATGTAAGCTAATATCTCTTAACTTCAACCTCGTTATTTCATCGGAGAGTGATGCAACTCCTAAGATTTTTCGCAGATAGCTTCCAAAACGCTCAACAGAACTCAGCAAAACTTGCAGTACCCTCTAGGACGACTTTTTGGAGCTATTGTTAAAAATTATGTTATTGGATATCAAATCACGGAGCTATGGCGTCATAAAGGGGAACGCCATCCAACATTTTTGAACGAAATCGCGGATTATCGCATCTTAGCATAACAGTGTGATCTAAAGCGACGCATTTTGGCGGGCTAATACATAATACATGACTATTTGATACATGACTAGATACATGACTAATACATGACTAGTTTGTTATATTCTGACATTGTTCCTGCACCATTCCAAGGTTATTCAAGGTCATTGACCTATGTCGACATCGGATGATCTTTTTTCCTTGACAGTATATCTAGGGTTCATTCAAGTTCTGAATCCGATCTTACCGTTCATTTTTATCTCGGATGGATGGAAGCAGTGGTGCTAACCAACAGTCCACCAAGTTTTTAAATGCGGGGTCAAAGCTTGAACTGGCCTGACCAGTGAGCTATGCACCATATAGAACTTGAGATGTCATTACATCCGCAAAGTTTCGACGAATACACTGATAACACTGGGGAATACAGTTTTTGTTGAATTGATACCAGCACTTGTTCTTGCCTAATTTGAGTGTGCTGAATTCAAAACTGACGTTCATTTTTCTCTCCAATCTCTATATTTTGTGCAAGTCAATATTTTCCTTTTTCGCATAGGTGCATCACAATATGCATTAAAGTTTGAAAAAGGAAAAAAACATTTATCCATTAACACACATTTCGACATAACATGATCGGTGATTCAGAACAATTGATAAGGATGGAGTATGACGTTCAAATAAGTCCTATTCAGGCCATAATGTGCGCTTGTAGCTCTTGCATTTGTGGACATACTCACGGCAATCTCGTTTGATGCTCCAGCCGTAGTCTCCCATCATATGTTTCTGCCATCGCCCTTGATAGCTCTCTTCCATCGTCCTGAGGTCTTGATGGAAACGCTCTCCCTGTTCATGACTAACAGCCCCAAGGTTTTCGGGGAATTGATGAAGGTGACTATTAGGAAAATGAGGTTTCATGTTGCACCAAAGATCGCGAAAAGCCAACAACATTCCAGTAACCAGAACCTCATGGTTATCTGCCTTTTTGTTACCAAGAAAGTTTTGTACAACTGCCACGAAAGACAGCCAGCCTTCTCCATGTCATGCATCTTCCTGACAAATTCCTCGTCATGTACAAGGGCACGCATTTGTGGTCCATCGAACATACCTGCTTTGAACTTCTCGAAAGACAAAGCAGGAACAGTAAAAACTGTATGTTGGAAACATTTCCCAACACTACTAAATTTGACAATGCCAGCACTTCGTGAAGGCATTGTCAATGCCTTCACGAACTGTTTTATCAAGCCGAGCTTGATGTGGGGTGATGGAAAATGATTTCTCTCGGCTGACGATTGGGTCATTCACAATGATTGGCTTCTAGAGTTTCACGGATGGGCCACTCCTTCTGGGTGCAGTGTTTCTCTCGAGCTAGGCTGTCCCACATGCAGAGAAAGCATGGAAACTTCGTGAAGCCTTTCTATTTACCAAGGAGCAAGCTTACCATTTTCAGGTCCACAGAAATGATCCAGTTGTGCTCATGATATTTCAGTAAGTCAATGACAATATTTATGTCATTATGTTGTTTTCGCAAATGCACTGAGTGACCAACTGGAACCGCTCCATAAACATTTCCATTGTGTAAGAGAACACACTTGAGACTGCGGTTTGAGCTATTAGGAAATAATCGTCATTCTTTTTTCAGAATGTTCAAAATTCAAAATTCATAAACAGCCATTCTGCCGATTCGAGGCACCACCTAATTGCCTGAGAAGACCTAGGATATCGTGGCAGTAAGCAAACTGCTTGTCTTCTGAAAAAGTCCACAAAAATCTGGCCTCGCTTTCGGGAATATGAAACTTTTGCAGATCGGTCAAGTATATTTTTCTTGCAGCCTGGAGGCTAATTCCTCAGCTGCTTTCTTGGAGTACCCCAAATCACCCACTAAGTCATTCAATTCTGGTTGGCTAAACTGCTGAGGGGCTGATGACTGTTTGGTATCCGATGAGGAGGCTTCGTTTTCCGAAACCTCGTCATCACAACCCTCGTCACATTCCTGATCATGTTCACTGCCTTCATCTTCGGATGTGGCAAAGCCGTGTGGAGTAGGTCGAATTGCTGAGGGAATACTGGGATAAGAAATCTTATGCCGGTTTTTCTTGCCGACACCCTTCGTGTTGACCAGGCAAAAATAGCAGTCAGTTGTGTGGTATATGGGTTCTCGCCAAACCATGGGAAGTCCAAAAGGCAGACCATTTCGTCTTCCTTTTGTCCAGTCACGAAGCATTTCCTCACAATTATGACACACAATATCAGGAGCCCATTTCTTGTCTTGGTCGCCTAAGATAATTTTAAAATAGGCTTTATAGGCACGCCTCACAAACGATGTTATATGGCGTATTTGACAAAGAAGTGTGCAGCAGCCGCAATTATAACAGAATTCAGAATGCAGGATTGTCTACTTGAAGAAGCCATGACCAGATCTGAAACAAAGAAAACCAGATGTTATTTTGGTAAGTAAATGAAATCTCTAGAATAAAAAATGAACACTAAAAGTAAAGAAAATGTATGTTTTTAAAAAAATAAATTGGCCTAATTAGTCTAAGGTTGGGTTAGGATAGGTTAGGTTAGGTTCGGGTAGGGTAGAGCTAAGCCAATTTCAAGCCGTCCATAGTGCAAATAGCAATGGGTGTTCTTTTTTTGGTGAAAGTCACAAGTTTCAAATTGCATGAAAACTAGAGCATGTAGAGGAAAACCGATTTAAGATTTGATATTACCGTTGAAAACATGACATAGGATCAGTTGAAAAATTGCATGCAACAGAAAAGAAGAAAATTGTTCCCCAGTGTAATAAATAAAAGTGTGCATATATTTTGCAATGTTGCAGTTTAGGAAGTGCTTGCGATCGCATTGTGAAACGTCTAGATTGTTGAGGCAATTTGACCGTTAACCTGACCTGGAGGATCACCAATCACCCCAGATGCAAAAATTGGATGTCAATCGCGAGATGGTGTCCCATCCCACACGTCCGTTTTTGTTTCGTCTCTCCAGCACATTTCGTTTGGAAACGCTACGGGAGGGATCGCACCACCCCATCCCCTCCACCGCCGAAGGTGGCAAAATACCGTGCACGGGCGAGGGTTAAAAGACGAGTTTAGTAATTTTTACAAAAGATACATACGATTGAGTTGTAGCATTTCACTCTTAATTTCTCACAACAGAGAAATTGGTAACGTTATAATCAAAACAGCCCATATTGGTGACAGGTGGGTAGGTTGCATCAACACTACCTGATTCCTACCTCTTGCCAATAACGCAAGAACTAACGTATGAAACTACATGCTGCCTATCTCTTGCCAATAACACAAGAACCAATATCGCACCCTATAAAGCTGCCATAAGTTGCGCTACCAATAAGATAACTTTATCTAGCTCAGCCTAGCCAAACCAAATTTATTGACCCCTTCCCTGTTGAGAGCACATATCACATATTTATGGATCCATCATAAACAAGGTATGCTGCCTGCCCAGGTATTGTCCAAGCAGGTGTCACCATCTGCTTAGATGCAGACTCCCTCTATCATAATTTTCAAAGAAATTGCAAATTAATCAACAACGTTAGCTGGGCTGATTTAAATTCGAATGACTAACATAACCTGCCTTGACTCAGTGCCGTAGCCATGGTTTGGTCCAAGAGGGGAGAGGGTCGAACATCTAAATAGGGCTTCCCTACCTACCCCTACTTTCCAAATCTCCTTCGATTTTGGTCACTATATTTTCGACGGGTTCATATATATATATATATATATATATATATACTTAGGAGAAACCGGGTTAGGCCCGACCCCTTAAGCCTTTTCGGGATTTCCTAGAACACTACGCACGGTATACTAGCTGTTGATATGATGATGCGCACTTTGGACTTGATGGTTTTCTTTTCCAACAAAAACGAAATATTTAGGTAACAATATATCATAGAATATAAGTTTTTGTAAGACATTGTGTTCATGGGTTAGGCTCGCCCACAGGGTAATACCGGCCATGCATTTACCCCCCAAAAAGGTTGAGAGGGGGTGGGTGGTTAGGGGCATGCTGAAGGGGCGTTTTTTCTTGCCAGGAAGCGCTTTTCTTCTGAAGAGGGCGCCTATTCCTCTGAGAGGGGCGTTTTCGGCTGGAAAATCCGCTAAGCGGATGTAACGGTGTGGTGTTCTGGATCAACCAGAAAGGGTGCCATTTCCTGGTCAAAAGGGTATAACTTTTCCATGGGCGGGGGCACATGCCCCAGTGTCCCTCTCCCTGTTTCGAGCCCCTGATACGTGGTATCCCCGCCAAGGTGGGCGGCGTCATCCGATTGCTCCTATAGCCTCTGACAATGGAGTGATTTCGCACCAAAACCTTGCTTGCTCTTAATTATAGACACTGTAATGCTCCTGATCAACACGTTAGATATCGTAATCAGGATTTCTTGAGAACCACAGACATTGATAAGCATGATGTATCCTTGGAACAGCGAACCAAAAATGAATAATGCAATATTTTTCACAGAAAGCCAGTCTAATCTGGGAGTTTACCCTTTTTGTGCGTCTCGCGTGTGACCTTGAACGGAGAAGGCAGTCAGCTGAGCCTCCTTCCTCTTTCAGCCTCCTTCTTCTCACGAGATCCTCTTCATCCTTCAGGGCTATCTCCTGATTTTAGGGGCACATCACAGTCCTCAGTAGTCCTGTCTAGCTCCCATCTCGGGGATATTTCAGATGGCAATCTTGACCGATCTTGACCAATAACGCAATGGCGCTCAAATGAAGTCATCAGTTCAAAATTGGCCTATGGAAAATGCGGGAAGATATGTTCTATGGCGTCCCTGATGCCATAGAAAACGTCATTCCTTGGAAATCAATTCCGCCATCTGCAGTCGCCTTTCGCCAATTGCGTTTACACATTGAAGCCAGCTTGGTCACCAGCAGTCACTAGCGTGCTGGCAAAACGCTAACAACTGCTCATTGAATGCGCACGAATTTAGAACCTGTTAGCGGTCGATTTAGCTACTAATCACGTAAAGGACTTCACGAGGTACCATTTTTATAAAATATGTTCCACCAACTATCGGCCTGGGTTCCGCTTTTATTTCTGAACTCTACTCTTCGATGGGATTTTTGACGAATGTATCCCATGATATATTAGTTTCCTTATTCGGAGCACTGGGCTCCAGGATCATCGTAGAATCGGTTGTTGTGGTCATCCAGCAACGACCACCAATGTCGCATGCGTCGGCATCCGGCAATTCGACGCTTTTTATTAGGCCCCGCGCCTATATTATCTTCCTACCTACGTCCGTATTCCCGTGGCATGTCTAGGTGACCAAACAGCCCGAGCACATGCATTATGCAATGCGTCAAGCCCTATTGCGTCATAACAGCTGCAAGGCTATGAGATTCGTCGTGAAGCTCAAGCTGATTGAAAGACGAGTGCATATTCAGGGATGAGAACATCTCGGCCGAGGAGCGGGTGACTCAAATCATTAATAATTTCCTGCATGCCGAGGAGCGGGTGACTGCTAGTGACCATACTGGTTCACAGTTTTCAGGTCAAGGCACAATCTGATCCCACCTATGCGTTTTCGGATGACAATCATCAGGGAGATCCAGGACGAGGTGTCCACCTTCTCGATGATCGCTTCCAACTTTCCATGATCGCTTCCAAGGTGTCTCCCCTCCTTCGATCGGGTAGCCAGAGACAGTGGTCGAAGCTTTTGCTGGACTAGAGAAGTTCCCTCCTGTGCTGTCATTCTGCGGACAAAACTTTCGATTGGAGAACAAGTCTTTCCTGTTCACAGTACAGACCACACTCCTATTTCGAACAGTGGCAGACGATGCTTTTGCAGAACAAGACTAAGCGAGGAGACAGTACCCCAGTCCGGCTTACAAGGCAGCCTTAGCCGGCCGGTAATCACCAGCACTCACTGTAGCCTGCACGAAGCCAACCGCCGTCAGGTCATGCGCTCCATACCCCTGCAGAATCACCTCAGGCGTCTAAGGGGACAAGATGCGCCAACCACCGTCAGGTCACGCCCACCGCCAGCCACGTGAGGTCAGGTCAGATAACCTTCGTAAGCATGCAGCCTCACCTCTGGCGCCTGGAGTGTCAGATCAACAAACCACCGCCATTTCACGCCCTTCGTATTCCTCAGCCTCACCTCTGGCGTCTGAAGGTTCTGGCGACGTTCTCTGAAGTTGGCATGGTATGCGCGAACAGACGACTGATTTTGCCGACACCTGAATAACATCTCTTCCGGAGATAACGTCACGTTATTGTGCTTGATACCTATATATATATATATATATATATATATATATATATATATAAGCTTGATACCTGGCTGAGGTGCTCTTGGAGCTACTTCTCCTACTAATAGTGGGTGGTGGTCTGTCTGTAAAAAAGGAAACAGCTAAAAATGACGCAAATATTCCGACTGAATCAGATTGATAATGTCTCATGGCATTTGTATCCGCGTCTTGAGGAATATCTCAGTTGGCTGTCCTAATTATTGGACAGCTGGCCATAAGAAAGCCCAACATAAACAGAACCTGTAATAGCGTGTGTAGCAAAATAGGATATATTACTGCAACCGTAATAGGGGTGGACATTTGAAAGAAAAAAAATGTTACGATTCCAATTTCAAGTTTCAATTATTTGGGATTTTTTTATCTCGGAATGTTTCAAATTCCAATGATCATTATCCGTGAGAACATTTGTCGGCGATGACATACTGTCACATCAGCCATTGAGTTGCATAATGATAGCCGTCCATCTACCAAGTGAGGGCGCTTTGCTCTCAGACACACTGGTGCCCGTGTTCATACAGCTGCATATCTGTATGAACAGATATGCAGCTGCTCTCAGACACACACCCCTGTGGTAGTGGGTAGTGTGCTGGATTTGTAGTATTATCTATGTTGAAGAAGCCTGTCATCCCTTTCCCCATTGGGGATATCACAGTCGCTGAATCTTCACAGCAAACTTCGACGCCAATACGGCACAGTTATCGGATAAACTATATGTATGCATACGTACATACCCAGAGATACATATGCACACACATACCTACATGCATACACACACACACACACACACACAATATATATATATATATATATATATATATATATATATATATATATATATATATATATATAACATGCACTTATATGTATTCGCATGCCTGTGTTTGTGTGTGTCTGTGTGCATTTGTATGGTGCATGACATCATTGTGACTACATTGCATAATATTGCGAACATCGTGCGTGGAATTTACTGATTAAAAAACACAAGAATGTTCCTGGTGATAAAAACCACGAGTACAAATGTTGGAGGAAGTGAAAATGGCTAAGCCGTAAGCACGTACATTTCCCCTTAAGGACAACCTAACTTAGTCAATGCAACTTTAAGGTTAATGGACTCGCCACAAATTATGAGTACTAATGATTAAGTGATGGATTATCTCACCTAAGTTGTGCACTGAAGCACTCGAACTAGGTAGGGAACTGCCATCACGCGACACCAGTAGGGATAGCTGGTCCACAGCAGAATAGCAAAACCCGGGCCAGTCGACTGTCTCAGGTCGTCACCAGAGGCGCAGTCAGGCAGGAGGGGGCCTTCGCATACAAAAGTATACTAGACCAAACAAGAACTTTCGATATTTATATCCGCAAAACCTTACATTTTCGGCACTCTACGCACGCCCGCAGCATGCTCTGTTTCATCACATGTTCTTTTTTTGGCCGGACGCCCCCCCCCCCCAGGAAAATCCTGGCTGCACCACTGCTCGTAACTCCGTGTTGACTGAAACATGGCGAGTTTGCGCACGGCCACGTCTCCTCTGCATCGCTTTCGTCTCTCACACCGCCACACCGCGCAATTTTTGTCTGCCCAAGCCGGGCATCGACGTTTATGCATAACCACGGATAATATTAGTTTACTATTATCCGTGGAATAACTAAACAGACAACGCGACTTTTCAAAAAGTTCCCGACGACGGTGCCGCATATGGGCAAAACGTTGGCGCTGGAAGGAGCTGCGCAGTGTGTTGTGGATGTAAAGCGGTGGTGCTGGGGCGTTCTAATTGGTGAAAATTACTATATCATTTTGAATTGATGTAGTCATAGATCAAGCAAAAACCACATCATCTATTCCCCATTAAGCCTGTACTCCGACCTGCCGCGTTTCTGCCGTTCATCCCCTTGGAGAGACGGATACAGAGTGCACAGGGGACATGCGTCCTCGCATGGCAAGGTGACGCCCATCTAACCGGAAAATGTGGCCCTCCAGTGACGCTCGGGTGCACCCCTTTCGATTTTTTAGGTAAAGAGACGAAAATGTACCCCTTATAATCATCGAGGGCACCCCCTGAAATTTCCAGTCAAAGTCTCCCCTCCAAGACCGTCGACTGCGCCATCTCGAAATTTTTACCCGAATGTGCCCCTGAGGGCACATTCAGTGACCTCAGGTTTCATTTCATTTCATTTCATTTTAGTGATCCAGTGACTCCAGACATGCCCTCGTTCCATGAAAAATCCTGGATCTGCGCCTACCCTCTTGGCTATGCCCTTGATAATGGGTCCCAGGCTGATAGAAATAACTACAAAGAGGAAGTCCTGAGTGTCAACTCGTGCCTGCAGGAGGATCATGTCAGAGGCTGATACCCGTGCCCCTCCGGGAAGGCTCGAGTGCTCCCCCTCACATTTTTCAGCCAGAAGCACCCCTTCAGTGTATTCAAGTGAATGCCCCCCCCCCCCCTAAGCGGATGTTTGGCCGAAGGCGGTACTTCAGGTACAGGTGTGCACCTCCTAAGAAGTGTAAATACCCCTCCCCATACAAATGCCCCTCCCCATGACAATTCCTGGATACGCCCCTGGTTAGGATAAAGGATGCACACACAGTACACATATGCTGTGAACCAAACACATATCCAGCGTCACTTCGCTGGTGATTATCAGGTATCCGGGATCTTAATTCCATGGGGTACGCATACCGAATATCGCACAAAGTTGGTAAAACGATGATACAAGTTAGACCTCAAAAGCACAATTACAATATTTTATGAGGTGTTTCTCCGTTTCTATCTGCTCATCATGAACCCAGTATCATCTTCCAATGCGCTTTAAATCAAAATCTATCAACAACTCTTCATTTTACAACATTCCATCCCATGGTTAAAATGCATGAGGACTGGCGGCGCCCCGATCTATTGCCCATATACCGTCGCTCGGCCGCCTCCAGCCGGCGCAGCCAGCGGCGAGTCAGCCGCCTAGTTCTTATAGAGGTCAATGACGCCGGGTTGGTCATGCCAGCGGCGAGAGGGAAAGTGGTATATGGAGTCTGCACTGCACTCAGCACTGGTGCTGTCAGGAAGTTGATTGGATCGATCAGAGTGATAGCTGTAATGAGCTTGACAGTCTTATATGGAGCTTTATGCATCGGTAACTTTGTGCGCACACCCAAAAGTGTGAAAGCAGAGGAGAGAAGGTTCGGGGAGTCGATGCGCATGGCAAGCGCACTTTGATGGATGAGTTGATCCGGCACCGACTTGGGATATTGGTCAAGAGCCATAGCTGGAGAGGACGTTCAACTTCCCCCGTCCCCACCCTGCCACTGGCGTTGATTTCAGAAAATTATGGGGGTGGGAGGGGGAGGGGGGAAGTGCATGAAGGCAATGGGCCGACCGAAATGGATTAGGGGATTGCATACTCCATAGGGTAATATGTTAAACATTGAAGTTATTGGGGAAGGGGAGCAAAGACAACTTTGAGGGGGCATTTTTCCCCTAAAAAGTGTAAAGTGTGTCCTCAACACCCCTGCCTCTGCTTGTCCAGCTCAGAAACCGAGGGATGTATCAAGGTGATTCCAACCAAAATCAATTTGCATGGGATGTATGGATGCAAATTGCACGTGTGTTGCATGCAATGTACCATGATCGTTCGAGGGCATATTGCTTGGACATTTCAGAGCGGTAGACTTTAGGATTTCGATGACAAGAACGTGCATTTTCAGGCGATGAATAAGGTTACACAAGGGTGAAGTGGAATAAAGCATTCTACATCGTTGGCAAAGCTGGCTAACTACCAAAATTCACCTTCAACGTACAGCTGTAGAGTAGTATAATTTAGCTTAGCCAGATTCTACCTACCTCTAAAAGGTCAGGCGAAGATCATGTGGGAGATCACCCATGAGCACTCACCAGTAGTAGATCAGGTGCGGACACACACACACAAACACTGATGGAAGATTAGGCGGAGATACCTAATGGAGGAAGATCACGTACAGGCGCCTACCGATGGAAGATCAGGCACGAACACTCACCGATCGGTCAGGTGCGGACAGACGCACCGCTGGGAGATCAGACACGAACACCCACCAACAGGTCAGGTGCGAACACATCGTCCGATAGAAAAACATCACGGACACCAAACACCGGAAGATAGAACTGAGTGCCCAGATATTCACTACCGGGAGGTCGGACGGAGAGCCCAGATATTCACTACTGGGAAATCGGATGAAGAGCCCAAATATCTATCCACTATTGTGAGTCCGGAGAGAGATCCGAGAGATCTACCACTGGGAGATCGGACGGAAGCCGATAGATCCACAACTGAGAGATCGAACGGAGAACCGAGGCATCCACTACTGGGAGATAGGACGGGGAGCCGAGAGATCCACTACTGGGAGATAGGACGGAGAGTCGAGTGATCCACTCCCGGGAGATCGGGTGCAGACATTCATCGGTGGAAGACCAGGTGCAGATCAGTGGAAGATCAGGTGTGGATCGGTGGAAGATTAGGTGCGGATCAGTGGAAGATTAGACACGCTACCTAATACCTGCACATCAGTCACACACACGCAACACATCAGCCACACACACGCAACACATCAGTCACACACACGCAACACATCAGTCACACACACGCAACACATCAGTCACACACACGCAACACATCAGTCACACACACGCAACACATCAGTCACACACACGCAACACATCAGCCACACACACGCAACACATCAGCCACACACACGCAACACATCAGTCACACACACGCAACACATCAGCCACACACACGCAACACATCAGCCACACACACGCAACACATCAGCCACACACACGCAACACATCAGTCACACACACGCAACACATCAGTCACACACACGCAACACATCAGTCACACACGCAACACATCAGCCACACACACGCAACACATCAGCCACACACACGCAACACATCAGTCACACACACGCAACACATCAGCCACACACACGCAACACATCAGCCACACACACGCAACACATCAGCCACACACACGCAACACATCAGCCACACACACGCAACATATCAGTCACACACACGCAACACATCAGTCACACACACACAACACATCAGCCACACACACGCAACACATCAGTCACACACACGCAACACATCAGTCACACACACGCAACACATCAGTCACACACACGCAACACATCAGTCACACACACGCAACACATCAGCCACACACACGCAACACATCAGTCACACACACGCAACACATCAGTCACACACACGCAACACATAAGTCACACACACGCAACACATCAGCCACACACACGCAACACATCAGCCACACACACGCAACACATCAGTCACACACACGCAACACATCAGTCACACATACGCAACACATCAGTCACACACACGCAACACATCAGTCACACACACGCAACACATCAGTCACACACACGCAACACATCAGCCACACACACGCAACACATCAGTCACACACACGCAACACATCAGTCACACACACGCAACACATAAGTCACACACACGCAACACATCAGCCACACACACGCAACACATCAGTCACACACACGCAACACATCAGTCACACACACGCAACACATCAGCCACACACACGCAACACATCAGCCACACACACGCAACACATCAGCCACACACACGCAACACATCAGTCACACACACGCAACACATCAGTCACACACACGCAACACATCAGTCACACACACGCAACACATCAGTCACACACACGCAACACATCAGCCACACACACGCAACACATCAGCCACACACACGCAACACATCAGTCACACACACGCAACACATCAGTCACACACACGCAACACATTAGTCACACACACGCAGCAATGAGTCCTATTAATGCATTGTCGAGTCAGGCGTCATCATTCTACCGCTAGATCAAGAGTACACTGCACGCAGACCAGGGCGCAGGAACATCATGCTCGTGACTGTTCAACAATGGGAGGAAAGGGGAAAGCCAATCACTGTACACCAGGCGCGCGGGTTTTCGATATCTCCGATCTGCAGCATCCCGTTTTAATGAAAAGGCTGTGTTCGATGTTTCGGAGCCGCTGTCAGACCGGATACCGACAAAATTGACTACCTAACTGTTCCCCAGCTGAGGGCCGATGCACCGCGCTGAGCCGTTAGTCGTCTGAGTCGATCGGGCATCGGCCTCGACTCCGTCACAGGTGTGTCGTCTAGCTGACTGGTGTGCGGGGGGGGGGGGGAAGTAATTACAGGCGTGCGCTGCTGCTAACCATTGGCCTGTAGCGTCTGCTGGAGGGTCAGCCGATCTCCAAGCAATGTCTCACTGTTCAGGGAATTATCAGCCGTTTCACCGTAGACACGGCGAAGATGTTTTCAAATCACTTGTCGTGTTATGTAAAGCCTATGAGGTCAATGCTAAAATTCTGAAGTAGCTTGTGTGTGGGGCTGTCCCTCTATGTCATCCTAGTTCACTCTCAAGGCGTATGCTTCCTTAAGCAGGGCAGCTATAATTGACCTCAGCAACGGATGATGGACGCGCATATGGCTATTTCATGCTTAACTATTTTACCCCATACAGAGTAACAATTACATAGAAGTGCACGTCAGCTGTTCAATACAGTGTTGTCGAAAGGCATCTCAATACTAGGCCTATTGCATTAGGGTTATTAGGATCAACCTAATGACTTCTCAATGGTCTCATTGATAGTACACCGGTATCAGTTCATTCGTGAAGGCTCGTTTCAAATTTAGCTCCTTTCTTTAATATGTTCCTTCTCTCTCCATCTCTCTTTCCCTATGCTCTTTCTGTCTCTCTCCCTCTCTCTCTCTCTCTCTCTCTCTCTCTCTCTCTCTCTCTCTCTCTCTCTCTCTCTCTCTCTTTCTGATCTCTGACATCTTCCTAACTTAAATGTCCATAACACAGCGGGCGTCTGTTACAGAGACGTGCGCCGGACTTGTGATTCAGCCTGTTACGAATGCACTACTACTTCACATGTTCACGGGTAAGGCTCAATCGCTCAGATTCAAAGCTGCAGCTTCCACAGATCTGGATTCTACCTGCCTCAATAAAGTTCAGTTTTTGCGATTTGAATTTTCTCGTAACCGCCACGTGGTGGTGTTATGCGCTAAATTTCACAAGCTTCTTCTTCAAGTACTTTAATATTTACACCTGTACCATTCTAAAGTCAATCAGAACGGTACATATTGTATTATGTTGCTGTTGGTGGTGTTGGTTCGCACCCCACTGCTGCACACAGCACCACTTGAGATACAACACTGGGCATTTCGACACATGTACTCGCACTCAACTCATGCTCATCGCAGTTGGACTGTGTGAAAGGATACGGTGAATGAGCATGAAGTGGAAGACACCTGTTGATCGTTTGCGTCCCGGAAAAGTGCTGGAAAGGCAAGAGCCTCATACTTCCCAGGCACTAGGTTGTTTTAAGGTATGGATAACTGACCGACAGGAAAATGCATCCTTAATTTATTCACCGGCGAAATCTCCATCACATTGAAACAATATACTAAGAGACATCCGAGTACAGAAAATCACAGAACTAATGTGGGTGACCAGCTACAATAAACACTAAATATAAATATAATGCCAAACACTCAATAATACCATCAAGCATATCATCCAATGGGAAGCTCCAGGCTTCATATTGTTGACGACGCAATTCATATACAAGTCGACTATAACGTAGCAGTGTCGCATCATGTGACAGCACAGCAATGTCGCATCATGCGACAGTACAGCGCTGTGGCACCATGAGACAGTACAGCGATGTCGCAACATGAGACAATACAATGGTGTCGCACCATGAAACAATATCGATGTGTCGCACCATGCGACATCACAGTAGTATCGTATTGTGCGACAGTACAACGGTGTCGCACCATGAGCCGTCACATCATTGTCACATCTTGCGACAGCACATCAGCGTCGCATCAGGCTACAGTATAATTGTGTCGCACCATTGGATAACACGACAGTGTCGCACCACGAAACAGCCCGTTTGTGGCACATCTTGCGACAATACAACGGTGTCGCACCATGAGACATCACAGCGGTATCGCATCTTGCGACAACACAACGGTGGCGCATCTTGGACAACACAACGGCGTCGCACCATGCTACAGCACACACGTCAACTGCGGATCCCTGCAATATATACACAGCGAGCAAGCACGAACAAGCGCATTGCAGTGGACGGCCAGAAGATCGCAGCTTCCCCGCCTGAGTCACCGACATCGAGCGCGGACCACGTGAAGACGCCGTGGCGCCATGGTCGCCATCACTTTCTACAGCGGCATTTACTGTTTGGTTGATTGGTCACTGTTTGATTGATTGATCTCTGTTTGACTGTTTGACGCACTGACCCTCCCCCACAAGAAAAAAAAACACGCTTATGCACTGTTGACATCCACGAACAGCTTTCGTGGTCAAACGCCGACGTTTGATCGAAGCACGGAATGATCAGTCGACACTCTCAAAAATCTCAAATATTCAATATCCTAGGTGAGCGTAGCGTGCTAAGCTTGAAGCAGCATTATACAATCATTGAGCTTCATGCTGCTTTGCATCACGCACCATTGGGCTGTCAAATGTTCCAAATTGTTGTGCTCTCAACGTTGCGCTTCGTGATAATGCTGTACAATGTAATGCCTGGCAGGTAATAACGGTTAACAACTTGGCTCTCGCGGCCAGCGAATGGCGCCCGAATGCGATCCCCAATGCTGATCACAATAAATTAGGGGCTCATTTGCGATCCCTAATGCCGATCATAATAGATTTGGCTCAATTCTGCTGTCAGCAGTGCCATGCTTGGTACGGCAGTAGATATCCTGCAGATACAAAAGTGGTGATATATGCCTTGTGAGGTGCCCAATGACCCAATGAATTCCACACACTGCTCGTAAGCTTGAAACGTTGTCCACTGCATAGCACGGTACTAATTACGAGGTGCTAAACTTCGTGCAGAAACTAAATCAACATGATTCCCTCATATGCAGGTGTGAATGTCGGCTACAGAGTTTGAACATAGAAGTCGCTCGTGGTAAGCTATGCTGACGTTTTCTCGCGTCAGCATCTCTGCACAAACATCTGTCATGCGCCGTTTTCGCTGTGTTACACTGGCACCGGTTGCAGTAGTAGTGAGCTTAGTTAGACCAAGCACCACTTGGCATGCATGATAGTGGCCATGCTCCATTGTTCCCAGTCGCACCGATTGGGGTCTTGTCGGCCAGCGAGCCCACAGAGCACTGATGAGATGGCGAGCGTTGCATAGTGCTGCCATGTCCGAACTCTCACGTCTCCGGAAGCCGACTTCCGTGTGATGACGCCAACGAGAGATGATCAGCTGACGATGCGTTTTGATGATGGTCAGCTGATTATGTCTCCAGAGGATGACCGGCTCTAGACGCGTGGAGATGACCATCTGCCGGAGCAACTCAGGCCTTCGCCGCCGTCTCCCACTTGTCTGCCAGATCTTCTTGCAGCTGATCCATCCACACCGAGTAGACAATCTCCCACTCTGGGTCTGGGTCCGGGTCGGACGCCACTGTCGGTCATAGGTCACGGAGTCACGCTTGGCATCCTGACGAGCGGGTGACAGTAGCAGCGGAGTCTGTAACGGGACTACATCAAGAGACCAGGTCACGTTCGGCGCCCTGAAGAGCGGGCGACAGTAGCCGCGGAGTCTGTCACGGGACTACATCAAGAGACCAGGTCATGTTCGGCATCCTGACGAGCGGGCGACAGTAGCCGCGGAGTCTGTAACGGGACTACATCAAGAGACCAGGTCACGTTCGGCGCCCTGAAGAGCGGGCGACAGTAGCCGCGGAGTCTGTCACGGGACTACATCAAGAGACCAGGTCATGTTCGGCATCCTGACGAGCGGGCGACAGTAGCCGCGGAGTCTGTCACGGGACTACATCAAGAGACCAGGTCATGTTCGGCATCCTGACGAGCGGGCGACAGTAGCCGCGGAGTCTGTCACGGGACTACATCAAGAGACCAGGTCACGTTCGGCGCCCTGAAGAGCGGGCGACAGTAGCCGCGGAGTCTGTCACTGGACGGAGCACATTGAGAATGTCAATGGAGGCGGTCGTGCTGCCGGTGACACGTCGAGTTTTAGTCGGTGGGGTCTGTCGGGGGGGGGTGGCAGTGGTGGATCGATTGGCGGTTTCGGGCAGCGGATCAAAACCCCTGAAGGACGACAGGGACGGTTTTGTATAGTTGTTTATTGTCCACAATCTCCAACAGCATATTGAGCCCTTTACAGGAGAAGTCGTCAGCTAAAAAGCGTAAACAGAACAGGTGAACAGTTTTCAGTTGAAACAGGTAAAGGGCTGTTAAAACTGCATCGATGCCTGATGGCTCCGCGACTCAGATGTGAGCGTTTGACGCAGTACAGCATCTAACCACCTGTGTCTTAAATGCATCCGGCGGGTTTGTGAATATGTCCGCATGTGGTGTGATCACTAATAATGTGTTTGTTTCCCCTAATAATCTGCTAAATATGCCACACATAATGGTTTTCACATGTGCATACTGTACATGAAATAAAACAGGCTGCCTATTTCTCCTGACTAGGACGCATAAACAAAAGTTCTGCAATAACACTGATGGGTCCGTCCTACCACATACAACGTTTCGTAAGAACATGATGTCCGACCGTACGCGACGAGTGGATACAGACGTCATGTTACAAAAGCGAAGAAGGTCCTGCTATTGCAGAGATTTCGGTCGAGGTGTGCTACTACAGTGCTGAGCTAGCCACATTAAACAGTTATGTTCTACCCTTAGCATTACATGTTTTAGGTAACGTCGGAAATTCGAGCGAAAGTGCTGCATCTTTCATTTATAAGTTACTATATATTTGCGAATTTCCCAGGTGTGCAGTCTTCATGAAGTGAGTTTCGATGTTCATGCGATTCCAAGAGTTCCCTGTAATCCTTTTTCACAAGTGAGAATGATGCCACATTTCATTCTTTTTTTTCAACGGGCCCGACCGGAACCATTTGCTGGACGCCATATTGGAGATATCCCAAGGAAATAGTTAATATTGCTGGAATTGCAACATGAGGAATGGGCGGAAATTGCTGGCTGGGGTCTGCACGTGTTTTGATCTCTACCTCAATCAAAAGTCACATTCCATTCCACTGTATCAACCAAATCAACCATCAACCAAATAAACCATCAACCAAATCACTGCAATCGCTGGCGAGTTGGAGCGAAAGTCAAAGGCCTTGAGACGATCGTTGTATGGGAGCAGAGCAGCATTGTTTAAAGAGCATCTATAACACAGATTCCAGGGTGGAAGTGTGTGTGGGAGGGTGGGGGGGGGGGAGGGGAGGAGGAGACATGACTTTTCTTATCACTAATGGAAGGACAAGTTCTCAAGGAACAAATGCAAATGTTCTGAAGGATGTCGCTACTTCATAAGCTTACTGTGACCACATGAAAAACATGCCATGATATGGACATAAAACTGGAACACAACTTACGCTATGCCAGCAGGAATAACATGCATCCACAGAGGTCAACTGTAAACGGAAGGAACCATAGCACGCTTTCCCTGTTTTTACATAGTTTGCAAATCAGCACGGTCATATGCGCAGAACTTATTGCGTGGCTAACCTTCAGTGACGTCTGGGGTGGTGGTGGTTGGCGTTTCTGCACTCGTTACGGTGGCACTTGCATCCAAGTCCGCCTCTGTGTTGGCCTCTCCCCTGCAAATGGTATGAAAACAAGCTGAGAACAGGCGAGGAGCTGTGTGCTTTGCACTTTGATAGTTATCAACCTGATATGTATGCACCATAGGGACACATATGGTCAGGGCAATGCAATATTGATGTGTAATGCTGTCAATGCCGTTATATTCTGACGTCACTCTGCATGATAAGAACCAGCCACATTGACCGCCGCAGCAGAGACACTGCGACTGAAAGACGTGGCTGTGGATTTAAGCTCTCCCTATCTCGGAGAACAAAATATCTCATTTTATGGATAGTTGTTATGCTAACGCATCCCAAATATGAACACGGGTAGATGGAGTGACTGGGGTTGTTTTTGCTTGATTTTATCAGGGTGATAGGTCAGTCAACACTTATCAATCGCAATGGTTGTACCGAAATCGGTTATTTCAAGAAGTATGAATCAGCCTAGCTTGGCTTAACCGGAAATGGCTTCAACTATCCCACAAAGTTCCTGACATAACGCACGTGATGATAGGCAAAGGATGGTCATAGGGTCCCGCTCCAGCCACCTCTCTCGGATCTGAATAATTAACCCTATGTTGATAAATGGAAATATTTGGCCTGATAATCGGCTCTGCCGACGTGCGAGATCGATGGCTCGACGTGCGAGCTCATCTGCCCGCTCGTTGCCCGGAATCCCCATATGGCCAGGGATCCAGAGCAGTGTGAGCAAGGGCGTCGCCACCGGGGGGGCAGGGGGGCAGTCGCCCCCTGCCGTGAAACAGGGGGCGCCGCCCCCTGAAATTTAAGGAGGCCCCTATCCGCAAATGCACAGCAAAAAAGGTGAGCAAGGAGGCCGACGGGACAGAATATCATACTGTCAATGAGGCCTCAAAACTGACGAGGCCACCAGGAAATATAATCAGGTCTCTATAAGATACGTAGAACAGAGATTGGGAGGAGGCCCCCAGGACGAAAAGGAGGCCCCATGACGAAAAGGAGGCCTCAAGACGTAGAACAGAGATTGGGAGGAGGCCCCCATGACGAAAAGGACGCCTCAAGACGTAGAACAGAGATTGGGAGGAGGCCCCCAGGACGAAAAGGAGGCCCCCCGGGACGAAAAAGAGGCCCCCAGGACGAAAAAGAGGCCCCAAGACGTAGAACAGAGATTGTGAGGAGGCCCTCATGACGAAAAGGAGGCCTCAAGACGTAGAACAGAGATTGGGAGGAGGCCCCCAGGACGAAAAGGAGGCCCCCAGGACGAAAAGGAGACCCCATGACGAAAAGGATGCACCCAAGGACGAAAAGGAGGCCCCAAGACGTAGAACAGAGATTGGAAGGAGGCTCCCAGGACGAAAAGGAGGCCCCCAGGACGAAAAGGAGGCCCCAGGACGAAAAGGAGGCACCAAGACGTAGAACAGAGATTGGGAGGAGGCCCCCAGGACAAAAGGAGACCCCAGGACGAAAAGGATGCACCCAAGGACGAAAAGGAGGCCCCAAGCCGTAGAACAGAGATTGGGAGGAGGCCCCCAGG
The DNA here is from genome assembly GCA_034440615.1 of Ashinkailepas kermadecensis. Lineage (NCBI taxonomy): Eukaryota > Metazoa > Arthropoda > Thecostraca > Neolepadidae > Ashinkailepas > Ashinkailepas kermadecensis. The sequence continues at coordinate 26,739 of JAOTOM010001684.1, read as the reverse complement.
ACGAAAAGGAGGCCCCCCGGGACGAAAAGGAGGCCCCAGGACGAAAAGGAAGGCACCAAGACGTAGAACAGAGATTGGGAGGAGGCCCCCAGGACGAAAAGGAGGCCCCCAGGACGAAAAGGAGGCCCCCAGGACGAAAAGGAAGCTCCCAGGACGAAAACGAGGACCCCAGGACGAAAGACGCAGACCATGCGCCCCTACACTCCAACAATCAACCAACCAACCCCAGGACGAAAAGGATGCACCCAAGGACGAAAAGGAGGCCCCAAGACGTAGAACAGAGATTGGGAGGAGGCCCCCAGGACGAAAAGGAGGCCCCCAGGGACGAAAAGGAAGGCACCAAGACGTAGAACAGAGATTGGGAGGAGGCCCCCAGGACGAAAAGGAGGCCCCCAGGACGAAAAGGAAGCTCCCAGGACGAAAACGAGGACCCCAGGATGAAAGACGCAGACCATGCGCCCCTACACTCCAACAATCAACCAACCAACCCCAGGACGAAAAGGATGCACCAAAGGACGAAAAGGATGCCCCAAAGACGTAGAACAGAGATTGGGATGAGGTCCCCAGGACGAAAAGGAGGCCCCAGGACGAAAAGGAGGCCCCCAGGACGAAAAAAAGGCCCCCAGGACGAAAAAGAGGCCCCCAGGACGAAAAGGAGGCCCCTAAGACGTAGAACAGATACTGTGAGGTGGCCCCCAGGACGAAAAGGAGGCCTCCAGGACGAAAAGGAGGCCCCCAGGACGAAAAGGAGGCCACCAGGACGAAAAGGATGCCCCTAAAACGTAGAACAGAGATTGTGAGGTGGCCCCCAGGACGAAAAGGAGGCCCCCAGGACGAAAAGGATGCCCCATAACGCAAAGGAAGCAGCCCAAGACGTAGAACAGAGATTGGGAGGAGGCCCCCAGGACGAAAAGGAGGCCCCCCCGGGACAAAAGGAGGTCCCAGGACGAAAAGGAAGGCACCAAGACGTAGAACAGAGATTGGGAGGAGGCCCCCAGGACGAAAGGAGGCCCCCAGGACGAAAAGGAGGCTCCCGGGACGAAAAGGAGGCCCCCAGGACGAAAGACGCAGTCCATGCACCCCTACACTCCAACAATCAACCAACCAACCCCAGGACGAAAAGGATGCACCAAAGGACGAAAAGGATGCCCCAAAGACGTAGAACAGAGATTGGGATGAGGTCCCCAGGACGAAAAGGAGGCCCCCAGGACGAAAAGGAGGCCCCAGGACGAAAAGGAGGCCCCCAGGACGAAAAGGAGGCCCCCAGGACGAAAAGGAGGCCCCCAGGACGAAAAGGAGGCCCCAGGACGAAAAGGAGGCCCCTAAGACGTAGAACAGAGATTGTGAGGTGGTCCCCAGGACGAAAAGGAGGCCCCCAGGACGAAAAGGAAGCCACCAGGACGAAAAGGAGGCCCCTAAGACTTAGAACAGAGATTGTGAGGTGGCCCCCAGGACGAAAAGGAGGCCCCCAGGACGAAAAGGATGCCCCATAACGCAAAGGAAGCCCCCAAGACGTAGAACAGAGATTGGGAGGAGGCCCCCAGGACGAAAAGGAGGCCCCCCGGAACGAAAAGGAGGCCCCAGGACAAAAAGGAGGCCCCACGACGAAAAGGAAGGCACCAAGCCGTAGAACAGTGATTGAGAGGAGGCCCCCAGGACGAAAGGAGGCCCCCAGGACGAAAAGGAGGCCCCAGGACGAAAAGGAGGCCCCCAGGACGAAAAGCAGGCTCCCAGGACGAAAAGGAGGCCCCCAGGACGAAAGACGCAGTCCATGCGTCCTTACACTCCAACAATCAACCAACCAACCCCGGGACGAAAAGGATGCACCAAAGGACGAAAAAGATGCCCCAAAGATGTAGAACAGAGATTGGGATGAGGTCCCCAGGACAAAAAGGAGGCCCCCAGGACGGAAAGGAGGCCCCCAGGACGACAAGGAGGCCCCCAGGACGAAAAGGAGTCCCCCAGGACGAAAAGGAAGGCCCCCAGGACGAAAAGGCGTAGCCCCTAAGACGTAGAACAGAGATTGTGAGGTGGCCCCCAGTACGAAAAGGAGGCCCCCAGGACGAAAAGGATGCCCCATAACGCAAGGATGCCCCAAGACGTAGAACAGAGATTGGGAGGAGGCCCCCAGGACTAAAAGGAGGCCCCAGGACGAAAAGGAGGCCCCTAGAACGAAAAGGATGCACCCGAGGACGAAAAGGACGTAGGACTAGACGTAGAACAGAGAACAGAGATAGGAAGGTAGACCCCAGGACGAAAAGGAGGCTCCAGGACGAAAAGGAGACCCCAGCACGAAAAGGAGGCCCTCAGGACGGAAAGGATGCCACCGAGACGGGCAAGAAGCCACCCAGGTTAGACGAAAAGGCTTCCGATGGGTGGCAGGATATTCTTAAGTTGGAAAACGAGGCCCCCAAGACGGAAGATGCCATTGCAATATAAAATTAAGACCTGATAGGGGAGACTTCTCCGGACGCAATAGGGGCCCCAAGACGGGTAGGAAGGTTTCCCCAGGAATGAGAGAAGGCCACCGAGACCAGCCAGATGAGGCCCATATTTTGGAAGAGGAGGAACCTGGAAGAGAAGATCTAGGACTAGGACGCAAAAGCACCCTGCTAAGAGGATAATGAGGCTCCAGACACAGATGAGGAGGCCCCCATGACGTGAGAGGGGGCCCCTAATTTGAAAAAGGAGTCACCTAGGAGAGGGTAGGAGTCCCCAGAAATCAAGAGAGTGTCAAAAATGGCACGGAGGCAACCAGGATTGCAAAAGAGGATCCAACACCGGAAAGGAGGCCCCAGAATATGAGAGGAGGCCCTAAGACGGAAAAGGAAGGAAGATATGAGATGAGGTTTCGGAGACGCAAAAGAAGGCCCCAAACGGGTGAGGTTCCACCGATATAGAAAAGGATGATCCAGAGACGTGGCAGGAGGCACCTAATTCGGAAGAGAACGACACAAGATTGGAAACGAGACCCCATGATGAACGAGGAGGCCCCTAAAATAGGAGAGAAAGGCCATTGGATAAGAGAGATGGCTCCCAAGCGGAAAAGAAGGCTCGAAGACGGCTAAGAAGGTCCCCGGGAAATAACAAGGCCACTAAGATAGGAAAGGTTGCCAGTAATTTAGCAGAGGCGGCGCCTGCGAGAGAAGAGGAGTCCACCAGGAGATAAGAGACCACCCCTAAGATGGGTAAAGATCGAATCCAGAGCGCAGAGCAGGAGAACGCAGAGCAGGAGGCCCCCCAAGACATGAGAGGAGGCCCCCAATTTGAAAAAAGAAGGCCTCTAGAAGAGAAATGAGGCACCTGCCGGACTCGGGAAAGAGTAGGTCTCTAGGACCAAATGAGGTCCCGAAGACCGGAAAGAGTTCCCAGGAAATGAGAGGAGGCCCTTAGGATGGGAGTGATAGCAGGTATGGAAGGAGGTGAGGTTTCCAAAATTGAAGATCCCTCAAGACGGGTAAGGCTTTGCCAGAATAAAGGAGGAGGCACACGAGGCGTGGCAAGAGGCCCCTAATTTGGCAGAAAATTCCCCTCGAAGATGAGAGGAAGCCCCATGCCATGTTAAAGGGGCTCCAGAATGCAAGAGGCCCTCCAAGACGGGAGAGGAGGACCATTGAATATGGAGGAGGGTAGGACACACAAGGAGACATCGAAAACCGGTAAGAAGGTTCTAGGACATGAGACGACGCGACAGGAGGGCTATAATTTGCAAGAAGAACCACCTAAGAAATAGTAAGAGTCGAGTCTGGGTATTTTAAAATCACGATATGGGCCCGAAGAGATCCGACCGGGGCCCCCGCAAATTACGCTGAGCCTGGGGTACCGAAAATTCACGCCCGGACCACGAAAATCATGCCAGGGGCACGACAGGTCGTACCGTGCCTCAAAAGTCTCATTGGGACCAAAACAAATGACGCCGGAGCAACGAAGAACAATCCGGACATGAATAATCACTCTGTGGGCCCAACAATGACGCCAAAAGCCTCCAAAACGCATTGGACCCCAAAAAGTGTCGAGGCCGCTATAGCTCGCGCTAGGGATCCAAGAAAATGACGTCGGGGCCCAAAAGATCACATTGGACCCAAAAAAGTCGCGTCGCAGCCCTTGAAAATCACACTGGAGACCCAGAAGGTCGCGCCGGGGCCCCAAAAGTTGCAGCTGCCCCCAAAATCAATTTTAACCGGAATGTCACTCTGGGACGGAAAAAAAACTCCTTCAGTGGCCGCAGTGCTATATCAAAGGGGCAAATGCCCCCTCCATCCTGAGAGGGATAAGCTCCCAAGAATCGTGTCGGGGGCCTCAAAAATCGCGCTGGGGCCACCAAAATTCGCGTCGGTCCACCAGAATTCGCGTATGGGTCTCCAAATAAATACGGCGAGCCCCGGAAAACTCGCTCCGAGGCACGAAAAATTGCGACAGGAACGGCCAAAATCGCGTTGGGGCCACAGCTAAATACAACGCATCTCACAAACTCGAACCGGGCCCGCCAAATATCGCGCTTGGGACCCACAATTCCCATCGGTAGTCCCGTCGAGGCTCTACAAAATTGCCGTCTAGGGCCACACGTAAGCACAGTGTGACCACAAACACAAACACAAATCAAGCTGGAGCCCTCCAAAATAAGGATGGATTCCAACAACTAAATGCCCAGGTAAAAAAAAATGGCTCTGGAGCACCGAACATATTATCAGATGCCTTCACAAATTGCGTACGGCACCGAAAAACAAACCGGTTCTCGAACAATCGAGGTGGGATACAAAAACATGGCGCCAAGGGCTCGATAAATCAGGTCGGGATTCGGATTCGGATTCGGTCCGGGATTCGGACTTTAAAAAAATCAGAAAAGTTTCACAAAATCGTATTGAGCCCAGAAAACTGGGGTTGGGTCTCCGGAACCACGCGCCTGGGTGCGATAAGCCACTCTGGAACCTAGAAACATCGTACCGAAGCCCCAAAATTGTACTTGGGCCCCACAAGTGTGCGTCAGAAGCCCAAAATAAACACATCGGGACCCTAAGAGCACAACGGGGGCCGAAAATACAACACACCCTCCAAAGCGCACAGTCTCACAAAAAGCGACAGGGCCTTAACACAAGCGTTGCAGCCATAAATATACATACCGGGAGGTCTAAAAAATACACCGGAAGCTCTCAAGGCACACAGGGGTCATGATAACGAACAATAGCCTGAAAAGGTGGCTGGGGCCGCAAAAGGCAACATGGTTCCAAAACAAACAAAAGACCGGCGCTAAATAAACACATCGGGATCTTCGAAAACGCCCTGACACGTCAAAATCCTCGGTGTACAAAAATTCAACAAACCCTAAAACGAGCAGGAGGTTCGAAAATGCTTTAGGCCCCTAACAAAAATGGATTTGAGCCATAATACACAATCATAGACCAAGAAAGACGCAACGGGTAAAAAAAAACGCCGAGGCTTGGCCTCGGTTCGGTATCCAATCTGGGAGGATAGCAGCAAAGATACAAAGTGCATCAAAGCTCAGCGGAAACCGCATTTCATAGCTACCAGAAAATGTGGGAAGTAGGAAACTAATGATCGAATTTAATCAATCGACTTTTCGAAGCGAACGCCCATGCGAATCATTCCATCACGCCAAATATGGTGCAAGTCTGGCATGTGGCAGCAATTAGCAAAACGCAGAAGGCCTAGCAGAAACCATAGCATCGCACGAAGTGTGACGAATGCACCGAATACGAAAAATGGGTGTGCACGTGCACTGACGTTGCCGTCGTGGCGACCGGGTGCTATGAACTGCAATGCCTGAAATTGTAAAATTTTGTATTTTAATGTGGTGGGTAATACATTTTACTTTGAAGTTATGGGCCTAATACATCTTCTAGACCCTGCTCGTTTTAGGGCTTTGTTGCGTTTTTTTTGTGCACCGAGTATGTTTTACGTGTCGGGGCGTTTTCGAAGATCCCGATGTGTTTATTTAGCTCCCGGTCGTTTTGTACGTTTTGGAACCATGTTGCCTTTCGTGGCCCCAGCCTGTTTTCCAGGCCCTTGTGCGTTCTCATGGCCCCTGTGCGCCTTGCGAGCTTGCAGTGTATTTTTCTTAGAGCTCCCGGTATGTTTATTTAGGGCTGCAACGCATGTTTTAAGGCCCTATCGCTTTTTGGGAGACTTTTGTGCGCTTTGGAGGGTTAGTTGTACTTTCTGGCAACGTTGTACTCTTAGGGTCCCGCTGTGTATATTTGGGGCTTCTGACACACATTTGTGGGACCCCAGTATGATTTTGGGGCTTCGGTGCGATTTTTTATGGGTCCCAGCGCGACTTATCGCGCCCAGGCACGTGGTTCTGGAGACCCAACTCCAGCTTTCTGGGCTCAACGCGATTTTTGTGGATCTTTTGTTTTTTTTATTAAAAGTCCGAATCCCGGCCTGATTTTTCGAACCTCTGACGCCATGTATCCCACCTCGATTTTTCGAGATCCGGTATGCTTTTCGAAGTCATACGCAATTTTTGAAGGCATCTTGAAAAAAATGTTCGGTGCAACAGAGCCATTTTCCTGACCCTGACATTTATTTGCTGGAATCTCTCCTTTTTTTGGAGGGCTCCAGCTTGATTTTTGGGATACCGATCCGGGTTTGTGGTATAGGTGCAACTTCAGCAGTGTTAGGTAACTTATCAAGGGATACCAAAAGAAAACCTTAGAACTGAGTGGTGGAGTTAGGGTTGAAATCCGACCAATCAGAAACCATAGTGGTAGATTAGGCCCCTCCACAGGACAATTTAGTTGATGACTAATTATATTATTTCGAAATGTACCCTTTGACAAAATAGCGGTCGAAATCCAAGGACTTTTTAATGGGCGTAGGTGCCCTCCCCCCCCCTGCAAATCCGTTTGCCCCCTCCTGCTTGACGCAAATATAGGTACTCCACTGGTCCCTCAATAATTTTCCGAAACATACGCCCATGGGGAAAAGCCAACATTGAGGGGACAAATTACCCCTCATAAGCATGCAATACAACATCCATGCCCCATATGAAATGGGATGAATGATGTTTTTAAATGCATGTTCTTCCAACAAACTTCTTTTCTGTTATTACAGCCTGCATGCGATGCGCCCCTAAACCACAATAACTAACTAACTAACTAACAGCCTGCATGATTAGAGCTTCCCAGCTTCCATACCTTCTCAACGTCATTTACAAAACGGCACAGCACAGCGAAAACGATGGGCGTGACGGCGTGGAATGTGAAGGCTTGGATTATGTATGTACTTACATTGTTGCATTGTTGCATTGTCATTTATGCATTGGTGTTCAATGCTTGTTCTTGCCGTGAATTTATTCGCTGAGGATATATTTTAGCTCGTGTGACAGTTGCCTTGCAGCCAGCACCAAATGTTATAAAAATAAACAAATTCCCAAGATGACGCTAAAAAAACTAATGCAATCCACTTCTCGTTGTCACCTTTACGAAATTGTCGTCCTTGGACTGAGAAATGGTCGTTCAAGCTTTGCTGATGATATCAAGCTGATGGGAATAAATAACAGTAGTGATGAATCTAGCTATATTCAGTTAGACTTGGAGGACTTAAAAGTGGGTTGATCAATGGCAGATATCTGTAAGATATGCTTAGCACCAGATTGCAGCCCCGCCAGCTCGCTGCAATCTAGAGGCCAGCGGGAAGATTCGAGAAAGCATTGAGACGATGGTTTGTTTTGGCACTTATGCATTTATCCAAATATTACTTATTTATACCCTGGTATGGCCCAGTTTTCAGCCAAAATGATTAGTGCTATTGCGTTTTGAGTAAATGATGAACCATGCCAAGAACAAACAAAAAACCAATATGAAATCATGTTCCCCATCCTCGAACCATAGTATAGGAGCCTAAAAACAATATGAGACCCTAACACAATGGAGGCCCCCTTTCGGGTAACAGGAGGCCCCCTTTAGACCTTGCCCCCCCCCCCCTGGAAGAATTTCGTGGCGACGCCACTGAGTGTGAGGTGTAGGTGGACATGATGTGTGTGATAGAGTTCCCGGATAGCGTGGAGTGTGGGGTGTGTGGTGTTGTGTATGGCTGCGAGAGCGTCGATGGAAGAACGTGAGTCGGTGCAGATGATGGCTGGTGTGGAGATGTGGTGTTGAATGATGTGGTGTAGACAGGCGTAGAGTGCGACTAGTTCTGAGGTGTAAACCGAGTGGTGTGGTATTAATTTTATTTGGCCAAAGCTGGGTCCATCGCACCAAGCAGCTCCCATACAGTCGGTGGTATGGGAGCCGTCTGTGTAGAAGTATGTATGATGGGGGTGGGCGGCTTGATATTCGAAAAATGTTTGTTGAGTTTCGATGGGGGAAAGTAATTTTTTGTTTTGGTGGAAGAGATATTCGAGCTTGGGGTGATAATGTGCCAAAAGGGGAGAAGGAGAGGGAATTTGCCGAGGGTTACCTCGGGGAATTTGAGTGCGAGAGTAAGGACATGTTTCAAATGTATGCCAATGTTGTGTTTGTTCCTATTATAGGTACGTCTGAAGGGAGGTTTAGTGAGTGCGGGGGTGGCAGGGTGGTTGAGCTGTGTTGTGGTCCGAAAGTGGTATCTGACTAGTTGGAGTGTTCTGCGGTGTTGTAAACTGGGGAGGTGGGCTTCAGCCCGGAAACTAGTGCGGTGTGCTCCGGTGATGAGACGAAGAGCGTGATTTTGTATGCGTTCAAGTGTTGTGATGTGTGACGGAGATATATGATCGAAGATAAATGCATTGTATTCCAGGACGGAGCGAATCAGAGCGATATACATAGTGTTGAGGGTAGCCCTGTCTGCACCCCAGTGTAAGAGAGTTAGTTTTTGAGCGTCTTGATCCCATGAATTCAGCCCCAACCCACTCCGTTCATGGCACGACAAGTCCCCGGCTCCGAGACTGGCGTCGGCCTGTCTGCTGCCTACGTCAGCAGCCACCGCCCGAACGTAGACGTACATTGGACCTTGTATCTTCCCCTCCCCTCTCCAGCATCCCAGCGCGCCCGGCCGTCGCCTCTGCAGAGGTGACCTCGAACCCCTCCCCGGCGCGCGCCGCGCCGCCGTCGTCAGTGGGTGATGTGATCGTCAGTGGGTGATGCAGACGGCTGTATTTTGACCTCTATCCGACCGGCACGTACCGCCGCCATCGTTAATGCTAGATGTAACTGTGTTCACATAAAATCATACTTTTGGTTATCCCGTAACTGTAATTGAAATAATCCCGTAAGCCAGCATACAGTAAACGTATCGCCCCACGGGTCCCAGCCAGTCGGCAGCTCGCGGACGGGATGTCGGTCGCTCGACTCAGCGTTACCAGTCGGTGTTTCCGGGCCAATGCCCGACACACGTGACGGGGTACTGCTGTTGCCCGAGAACCGCGCAGAGGGCTGGCCGTCCTATACCGACCCCTGGCAAGCCCCCGTCCCGCCGTTGGCAGGGTACTGATGAAACGGGCCGGCGCTCAGCCGCACCCGCCCAGGAGTCGGGCTTGAATACTCTGAGCGAGTGGACCGCTGCTACGCGTGCGCGCTTCCCAACTAAATTCGGCTTCTAAATTCATAGGAAAGGCAGTATCACGGCATACCTTCAGAAGAGAACGTACTGTACGGTGGCTGTCGTAGCCGTGTGATCGTGGAGTGCTCCAGTGCAAATACAGGGCAGCAAAAGGTACTGGTACTTTCGTGACTGGAGTTATCGCGAAAGACGAGGCTGCTAGACTTCCGCGTGCCAATAAGGACTTTCCTACAATTGATGCAGTGACCCGGATTTTTTGCAAAACTTTTTGCGAAATATTTTGCGAAACTTTTTTTGCAAAACTTTTTGCGAAATTTTGTGCGAAATTGTGTGCGAAATTTTCTTCGACCTTCTGCAAGCCCAACTAGAACAACACCAACTGGACCTTCAATCACGCCGTTTCAGCACGGACGAGCAAGAAACCGTCTTCCGCTTCATTTACGTAAGTCCGAGCAAAATCCGTCATCCTTTTAAAAATACTATTTTTGGATTTTGACCACCTAAAACGGTTTTTAAAATTGCATAATTGTGCTGTATACCTACCGTGTTCTGAATACTGTGTGTGGGAACTACTGTGTGAACATCGAGCCGAAATTGAAACATAGAAATCTCCACAAAAGTGAGCGAATAATTTTGAAAAATATAGCGTAACTTAACGTAATTAATTATGACTGAGATTTCTACTGATAGATTGGCGGAGTGCTTCAACAAAATTCGCTTGGAGATGAGAGCACAAGGGATGACACAGAATGTCCGACCCTTTTCTGGAGAAGGTCATAATAAATTAATTGAATGGCTAAGGCATCTTGACCAAATTAACTTCAGCATGGATGACGAACAGATGCAGATTATTTGCATCAAAACTCTCACTGGACCTGCAGCCGAGTTCATGCAGCACGTATTCACGGAACAACCACTCATGACGTGAGCTCAAATAAAACAAGTCATGCGGGAAAGATATTCGGACCTCTCGGATAACAAATGCGCTCAGGAGGGTCTACGAAAACTGCGCCAAAATCGAGATCTTGTTCAGAATTTCGGTCAGAAATTAATCGCGCTGGCACGGTAAGCTTACTCAGATGTCGAAAATCCCACGGTTCAGGAACATCTCATTGATATTTTTAACAAAGATGTCCAAAGTAGCTCATTGGCCAACAAGCTGTACGGACAGAACTTCCGGACCCTGGAGGAAGCCATCCAGTTTGCAGTAAACGAACAGAAGGTTGACAGAGTAATCGAGGTATGCAGAGGCGTACAAAGGCAGGAGCCGATGGAAGTCGACTCTAATCAGCCGGACACAGGAGAGGACAAGGTGGATAAATTGGAAAAACGTATTATGGCAATAGGCCAATCGGTGGAAAAATTAGCGGCAACCTAGCCAGAAACTCCGAAGCCACCCAGGGAGAACCAATCCCAGCCTGGACCACGGGTATTCCATCCCACCTACCCACGTTACCCACGTCCGCCACGAAACTACCCTTCAGGACCACGCTATGGACCACCTCAGCCAGGGCCGCAATTTGGACCACCTCAGTCAGGACCCCACTATCGATCACAGCATCCACGACCTCCTATGGGCCCCAGAGTATGGAGAGCACCTCCCAACACCGACCAGTACCCAGCTTACCGCTGGACTCCAGATGGTAGACCCATCTGTGTCAGGTGTGCCAAAATTGGTCACATTGGAAGGCGATGCCGCTCACAGCCAATTAGTCAGGCGGAAAACTAATGAGCTCTGTCGCGACTGACCACCGTGATGGAGCTGAGCAAATTCAGACAGAGGAAATACCGAGACAAATGAGGAAGAACATCAGGGAAAAGAGAGACCCGAAAAAACGTAAACAAAGGTTGGCACGCGTCCAACAAGTTCACATCAAGGCAAACACGCCTATGGCATGGCTTCACATCGGCGACCAGAAAGCCTATTCTCTAGTGGACACGGGAGCCGATATATCGTTGATCTCGAAAAAAAAAAGTTTTTTGATAAAATCGCGGATAAAAATATTATAAATTTCTCACAGGACCGACGAGATTGCATACCACTGATATCCGACAGTGGCCACCGCCTGAAAAACATTGGAGTTGGAACCTTCATGGTGGAGATGAGCAAATTCCGAAAACCTTTCGAATTTCAAATTGTGGAGGACCTAAAACAGGAGTGCATGTTGGGGAATGATTTTTTGACGAAGTTTGGAGCGAAGCTAGACTATGAGAAGAAAACCCTCTGCATCGAAGGAAACATGATTCCTCTCAGACCACAAAAACAGAGCAGTGAACCAACGAGCTCACTCGTACGAGTCAAGGAAATAGTTCACATTCCCGCCAACACTGTCGTGGAATGCCCAGCCTTCATCAACCGTGTCCAACTGGTAGATCAAAACTGTCATGTACACTCGCTGGATAACATGCTGCTGATCTCTGAGGAACCTGGCTTGTTCATAGCCGAAATAATAGCGAAGCCTGACCAACACAAACGCGTACCAGTGCGAATTGTCAACACTAAACTCGTGATTTCTCCTTGCACCCAGAGCAGGTGATTGCATTCGCTGAGACTATAGACGATTCTGACTTGGAAAACCTGATTGACATGACACAGGACATTGACCTGACACCGCCAACCACTCCCTCTGACCCGCTTGATCAAGCCAAGCTGGCTCACCTGACTGGTGCTGACAAAGACAGACTCGAACAACTGTTACGTGCTAACACTGACTTATTTGCCGAGACTGACGCAGATCTTGGAACGACTGATGTCATCAAAATGGACATTGACACTGGAGACAACCCGCCGATCCGACAAGCTCCTTACAAAACCCCATTCTCTCAGCGAAAATACGTAGAGGAACAAATTAAAGTAATGATAGACGCTGGTATCATTGAGGACTCAGACAGTCCTTGGGCCGCCCCGATCGTAATCGTTCGCAAAAAGGATGGAGGTAACCGATTCGCGATTGACTTCAGAAAACTAAACAAGGTGACCAAGAAAAATAGCTACCCACTCCCGCTAATTGAGGACATTCTTGCCTCTCTGGGAGGTGCGAACTTCTTTTCGTCTTTGGACCTGAAAGCTGGTTATTGGCAAATCCCGATGTCCGAAGAGAGTATTCAAAAAACAGCCTTTACATGTGTTATGGGCCTGTGGAACTTTCGCAAAATGCCATTCGGAATTTGCAATGCACCCTCCAAGTTCGCAGAATTGATGAACAAAGTGCTGTCCGGAATTCAACATCAGTTTGCAACCGCCTACATCGATGATATAATCGTCTACTCCAAAACATTTGACGAACATTTGGCCCATCTGGAAGAAGTTTTTCGCAGACTGCGAAAAGCGAAATTGAAACTAAAACTGTCGAAATGTGACTTCTTGAAGGAAAGAGTACAATACTTGGGACACCTAGTGTCAGCATCTGGCATCAAGCCAAACCCCGAGAAAGTGGAAGCGATTCAACATATGGCAGCCCCGACCAATGTCAAGGGAGTCCGCTCATTCATCGGTATGTGTTCATACTACCGTCGCTTCATTCCCAACTTCAGCAAAATCTCCACGCCACTTATAAACCTCACCAAAGAAACATGCCCGATTTGATTGGACAGACGAGTGTGAGATTGCTTTTGAAACTCTGAAACAGAAATTAGCTACCGCACCCGTGCTGGCATATCCCGACATCACGAAAGAGTACAAATTATACACGGATGCCTCCCAGGAAGCAGTTGGAGCCGTGTTAGTGCAGGAACACGGAGAAGGTGAAAGAGTGGTACGGTACCTTGTCGAAACAATTAAATGAGACACAACGGAAGTGGCCCGTGGTGCAGAAAGAAGCCTATGCGTGCGTGTGGAGTGTGCAAAAATTACGCCAATATTTGCTTGGATCGAAATTCACCATTCTGACCGATCACCGTCCACTTACTTTTTTGAACCTGTCCGAAATGAAAAATCCCATGTTGCAGAGATGGGCGATCATGCTTTCAGAGCACGACTGCGAAATCATATACATTAAAGGAAGCAAAAATATCGTGGCTGACCACCTCAGTCGAATGCACGAAACTGACCAAGACGTGAACGTCATAGATTCAGACCATGTACCAATGGGTGATCTCCGTCACACTGAATTCAGAAAACCAGAGGAAGACCTGAGCAGAGAGGTAAAATTTAAGGAAGTACTAGTGAAATGGGAGAATATAGCTGAACTGCAGAGTGCCGATGAGGAAATAGCAAATATTCGGAAAATCATGAATGACAAAAAACACTCAGATTATCGGGACATCGTTTTGCGTTACATGGAATTGGGCAAACTGATCTACAAAATTAGCGATGGACCTCGCTGTGGACCATTTCCAGGCTTACAACTATGCGTGCTAAAATCCCTGAGACAAGAAGTATTGAAGGAGATGCACGATGGTTTCTTTGCAGGACACATGGGACTCACCAAAACGTACGAAAAGCTTAAATTCAGGTATTATTGGAACGGAATGTGGAGAGACACAGTGGCCTACCTCAAAGCTTGCGTGCCTTGCACAGGACGCAAAGCCAAAGCAGCCCCAGCTCCGATGCAGGAGATGCCAGTACCTCACTATCCCTTCGAAATGATTGCGATTGACACTTGTGGACCATACCCAGAAACGCAACAAGGTAACCGTTACGTCATCACGATCATCGACTTGTTTTCTTCTTGGCCGGAAAGTTTCTGCACTAAGCGAAAGGATGCCCATACTGTCGCGAAAATCCTTATGGGAGAAATCATCCCACGCCACTCATGTCCACGCGTGATACTTTCGGACTTAGGAACATAATTCAGAAATGCCGTTGTAGACGAGCTGGAAACTTGTTTGAATATTCGCCATATCACCACCAGTGCATATCGGCCACAAAGTAACGGACGATGCGAAAGGTACCATAGGTGCCAAAACGACATATTGGCAAAAACAATCAACAAAAATCAAGATGATTGGGACACAAAAATTCCTGCTACTCTTGCCGCCTATCGGACAGCTATCATTGGAAGCTCTGGAACCATCTCGCCATTCTTCACACTGTACGGCAGAGACCCCATTCTCCCCCTGGACAATTTGCTCCAGCCCAAAATGAAATATTACGGTGAAGACTATGTCCCAAAAATGCTGTCAAATTTATATGAAGCGTACAGCCATGTAAAGACTCACATTGTGGAGAGTCATGAACGTAACCGTGAGTACGCGGACCGCAAAGCCAAGCCGCGAAATTTCAAAATTGGAGATCCCGTGTATTATTATGACACAACTATGCACCCTGGCACGTCGTCAAAGTTCTCGTTGCCGTGGAAACCGTACTTTCGGATTGTGAAGCAAACGAGCCCAGTGAACTATGTGATCAGAAATCAGACCTCCGGTAAGACCCGGTTGGTGCATGCACAGAAACTACGGCTAGCCGACCCGAACACAGCATGGGAACCCACCAAGGACCACGACGAACCAGTGAACCAAAAGTATCTAGAGAAAACGTCAAAGGTAGATGGTACAGTCCCTGAACGAGTGCAGCCTTTTAGGTCAGCCAGACGGGTCGAGGTCGGCCCTGACTACAGTCCCTGTGAGGATTGGCCCATGGATGTATGCAGCCCACAGAGAACAAAGGATGATGAAACCGCTGAGTTGACAGAGCCCGTGCCTGGCTCGGTGCAGCCACCGCCGGTCGAGTCTGACCGGCCAGAGAGATCACCTTTCACCCGGTCTGCAGACGTAGCTGGGCCCCCACCGGTATCGAGTGATACTGAGACAGACATTCCACGGTCTGAACTAATCCAGACAAACAAAAGGCCGTTGCCGTCGACCAGTGAGTCAGACGACGACGCCCCATTTTCGGAACCAGCGGAACGAAACAAAAGACCACTCCCCTCTTCGAGCGATTCAGAAGACAATTTACCTCTTGCAGAATTAGCCGAGCGCCTAAAACGACCTTTACCCGTGTGCAGTGATTCAGACCCTGAAACTTCACAATCGCAATTGGCGAAACGTCCGAAACCTCCAATTAGCGAATCGGAAGATGAAATTCCGCTTTCAGAATTAGCAAAACGCTTGCAGGACTCGACTGAAAGCCCAGTGAGGCCAGTCCCTGAAAAACGACTTTTGGTGGAATCATCTGACGACGATCGCCCTCCATGCAAACTTCAAATTCACGATGACTCCGCTACTTCCACTGATTACGAAGCTGATGTCAACCGAGTCGACGTCACGCCTAATAGTGCTAACGCCTTTGCAAGCTTTGTGGAGATGCAAAATGATTCAATGATGAAGCAGTTAAAATTACAAATGATGATGTGTAAATCAATGCTCACGTAACGGCTCTAGTAGATATGTCGCCGAAGTGTACCCGTGAGTCGCTTCATGTGAACATACTGTAGTGTTGACGCAGTGGCGCCACCAACGGTGACGAGTAACGCCACCTACCGGCCGGATTGCCGATGTGATGGACGTGGTGCGTGTAGCACCTTGTGATGGAACCCCATATGGGCATAATGATGTTGATGTGACGTTGTGACGTCACCTATCCTGATGTCTTGTGTGACATATTGTCAACTGTTAGAACATGTATTTGTGGTCAAAATCCAACCCCAGACCTATACTTCCGCATCTTGGAACCGAGTTTTGTACCTGGAACCCACAATGCAATCCAAACCATCCAACCCTTCCCGCTCGGTGAAGACATCATCATCATCCGTTCTGGACCTGGATCTGAGCCAGCATTAGCACGGCTTGACACTCGGGCGTGACGAGTCCGTCACGCCAGTTCCCGCAGGACCGTCGACCGTGTACCCGCCGCCTCACGCCGACACCACAGCTGACAGCACGGACCTGAGCTGACGACCGGACGTGATGAGACAGTCACGCCGGCTGCCACAGGACACCGGCAGGTGGACCACCTGCGGCCACCTCGTGCAGAGACACACAGGATGTGTCTGCAACACGATCCACCAGCGGCCGTTATGCACGGCCAGTTCGACGACTGGGCCGTTGGCACGGCGCCAGCGAGCGCCGCCGAGGAACCGAGCGGGCGCCGCAGAGGAACCGGGCCCCGCTGCAACCTGATCGTCGCCGCGGTGGAAGCGAGCGACTCCGCTGCGGATGCGAGCGTCGCCGGAGCGGGCGCTGACGAGCGCCACCACGGAGCGGTGCTGACGAGCACCGTCCCCGAGCACCGCCACTGCCGGTGCAGTGGGCGGTCATATGGATGACTCAGCCGAGCTAGTGCGTGGTAGACAGGAAGCTACCGCGGTGATATGGATGAATCACCGTCCGCTCTCGCAGTTGGACATCATGGAACGCAACGTGATCTTCCATAAGTATATATTGAGAGACGTCGCAGTTGGCAGGGTTGTGTCCTTGACCAGTGACTCAGAGTGATACAGTGACATGCGGTAACTACCGCAGGGCCGTCCAGTGAACGCGGCCACGTCAAGTGCCGCACCCCGGGCGGCATCCAGTATGCAGCATGGCAAGGTCGGTCATGCTCAGCTACTTCCCCTTCCCGAACCGGACTGAACATTCGACAGTGCGCGCGTGACAGTGATCGCCAAAATGTGTACGGAAAATTGTATTTGTGTTTAGCTATTAGGAACATTGTTTAATTACTACCATGGATCAGAGAGCGGGACCTTTACAAACCTCCTAGACTAACCCACGTAGAACTGTATGTCATCTGACTTGTATTAAATTGTTGTCGTCTCGTAATTGTCTGTTGATTCGTATGTGATTGTAGAAGGCCGTGATATGTCTGAGTAACGTGATATGCTCAGGATCAATCTGGGAAATGATCCGACCTTTCGGACCTCTCGCTGTGTTGTAAGAGAGTTAGTTTTTGAGCGTCTTGATCCCATAAATTCAGCCCCAACCCACTCCGTTCATGGCACGACAAGTCACCCTCGCGGCTCCGAGACTGCCGTCGGCCTGTCTGCTGCCTACGTCAGCAGCCACCGCCCGAACGGAGACGTACATTGGACCTTGTATCTTCCCCTCCCCTCTCCAGCATCCCAGCGCGCCCGGCCGTCGCCTCAGCAGAGGTGACCTCGAACCCCTCCCCGGCGCGCGCCGCGCCGCCGTCGTCAGTGGGTGATGTGATCGTCAGTGGGTGATGCAGACGGCTGTATCTTGACCTCTATCCGACCGGCACGCACCGCCGCCATCGTTAATGCTAGATGTAACTGTGTTCACATAAAATCATACTTTTGGTTATCCCGTAACTGTAATTGAAATAATCCCGTAAGCCAGCATACAGTAAACGTATCGCCCCACGGGTCCCAGCCAGTCGGCAGCTCGCGGACGGGATGTCGATCGCTCGACTCAGCGTTACCAGTCGGTGTTTCCGGGCCAATGCCCGACACACGTGACGGGGTACTGCTGTTGCCCGAGAACCGCGCAGAGGGCTGGCCGTCCTATACCGACCCCTGGCAAGCCCCCCGTCCCGCCGTTGGCAGGGTACTGATGAAACGGGCCGGCGCTCAGCCGCACCCGCCCAGGAGTCGGGCTTGAATACTCTGAGCGAGTGGACCGCTGCTACGCGTGCGCGCTTCCCAACTAAATTCGGCTTCTAAATTCATAGGAAAGGCAGTATCACGGCTTACCTTCAGAGGAGAACGTATTGTACGGTGGCTGTCGTAGCCGTGTGATCGTGGAGTGCTCCAGTGCAAATACAGGGCAGCGAAAGGTACTGGTACTTTCGTGACTGGAGTTATCGCGAACGACGAGGTTGCTAGACTTTCGCGTGCCAATAAGGACTTTCCTACACCAGTCGCGACTGGAGATGCAGCTCAGGAGATTTAGCCGTTTTGCGCAGCGTTGTTTTAGATAAGCAATATGAGGGCCGAAACAATGACTTTTGTCTAGTATGATGCCAAGATATGTGAATGTGGTTTGGAGAGGGACAATTTGTTCGCGATAGCGGAGCGGAGTAGTAGGTGGGATGTACGTGTGGAGCCGTGAGAAAAGCATTGTGACGGATTTTGCGGGGGAGATTTGCAGTCCCCAAAGGAAGCACCAGGAATCAATTTGATTCATGGCGCGCTGCAATAGATAATTTGCTTTGTCTGCCGAACGGTGCGTGCACCATATGGCCAGATCATCGGCGTAAATGGAGTATTTTAGGCAGGGGGCTATGTTGTGGAGGTCGGCGAGAGCATCGTTAATCATGATGAGAAAGAGGGTGGGGGATAGCACGCTGCCTTGTGGGACGCCTTGATCGAGTTTCTGGGGCCGAGAATGGATATTGCCGCAGCGGACGGTGAATGTTCTATCAGCGAGGAAGTTGGAGATAAATTTTGCCATTCTGCCTCGTATGCCAATACTTACATCATATATAAATGAGGTAAGATGTTTAAGCAATCCTGTAAAGGTTCAGCTAGCTGGCCGTCATAACAACTCCAGTTCCGCAGTATATTAAAACGTCCAATAAGATGGCAGGGCCATAAGATAGGCACAGACCTGACGACGTCTCGCGCTGTGACCAACGTGTGTACAGGTGGCTGCGCTTGGTCAGTTTGGTCGGTTTGGTCAGTTTGGTCAGTTTGGTCAGTTTGGTCAGTTTGGTCAGTTTGGTCAGTTTGGTCAGTCTGGTGCGGTGTCTGACGGACCTGCCGACGTCTCGCGCTGTGACTGAGGTGTGTACAGGCGGTTGTTCTTGGTCAGTTTGGTCAGTTTGGTCAGTTTGGTCAGTTTGGTCAGCTTGGTCAGTTTGGCCAGTTTGGTCAGTTTGGTCAGTTTGATCAGTTTGGCCAGTTTGGTCAGTTTGGTCAGTTTGGCCAGTTTGGTCAGTTTGGCCAGTTTGGTCAGTTTGGCCAGTTTGGTCAGCTTGGTCAGTTTGGTCAGTTTGGTCAGTTTGGTCAGTTTGGTCAGTTCGGTGCGGTGTCTGACGGACCTGCCGACGTCTCGCGCTGTGACTGACGTGTCGCTGCCGACCGCCAGCAGCACGGCGAGGAGCACGCAACGCGCTACCTTCATCTGCAATCACAAGAAGGAGCAGATCAGTGATCATCCGGAAGCACGTCATCTTCTGTTCAACCCGTGAGCCTTTCCAAATATGTGGCGGCTAGACGGGCTAAACCCAACGCGTTCTGACCGGCATTGTCGACGTTTCTTCCACTGGTAGCTTTTCTGTGTATCTGCAGGTTCTGGTGGAACAATGAGGACTCGTGCAGAGCCTTAAGACGATCAAGCTGTCGCCGGGGCACTGGCTTTCAAAGGCGCCTGCAGTGGTAAACCCCACGGACCATATTATGTGGTTTACATCTTATAAATGGACAAAACGGGGATTGATTCTTAGGTGGTCCGATTAAGCCATGTAGCTGGGCAGTCAGATTCGTGCGGTGCATTACTAACTATGTATTACTTATCATGCATTACTAATCATAACCACTTGATAACCTATCTCGCTTACCCCGCTCTCACCCTCTTTCACTTTACATTTTTCCCTTCCTCTCCCTTCTCTTCCCTTCCCCCGCTTAGGTGTTCGACCTAGGTGATCTGTGACTTTATTTTTGGCTGAAGAAAAAACAATGTGTGTCCTTGAGGCCTCAATAAGTAGGGTCGACATTCACAGATTATCATTTGACTGGCTCAAATCGGTTCAGAGGGTTTGCAGACAGGAAGGGGGCAAAACATTCCCCCAGTCAATGGTGTGCGGCTGGAAACCCAAGTCAATGCTGGGTTAACGAGATTAGAAGTCTGGCGAGACCAGCTTAAGCTGTCTGAGGATATGGATCATCGGCGCAGAAGCAGGTCATGTGAGGACACCCTCCCCATATCACATCTCCTAGACTGAGTGCCATGCCCTCAGATGTTTGAACGCTGTCTGTGAGCACCCTTCTTCGAGAATAAGACAAATATATCCCTCCATATCCCCAGCATCAATAACTTCAGCACTACCCACACGCTACTGTCCAGGAGCGGTGTTGGCAGCGGTCCGATCGAGCTGTTCCTTTCTTGTTGGCGTTCATAATATCATAATGAGCCAGCAGATGAGAAGCACATATTGCACCAGAATTGCACCCTCTCTGAGCGATAGTCTACATGCCGTATGCATTTCCTATGTCAGTGTCAGTTCTGTGATATATGTTATCTATGGCTGTTATTTTGGATAACGGTACACTCAGCGCAGTTCACTGACGTGTCATTCCATACATCTTTACTTGCTCACCCAGCAACCCGTCTACCGTCAGTACGTGAGCAACTCCTCATCTGTGCGGATCGGCGGCTGATCATTATCGTCCTCGTTATGTCACTCCTAATTGCGTGCGACCAGGAAAACAAACACCAGCGAGATACTTGTCACGAGACCGTCCACACACATTCGATTTTCGCAACACAGGTCAATCAGTAACCCTGCTGGTCGAAACCATGGACCTGGACAGGGGGACACCGTCCCTTCAGCGGCCATAGAGCCACTTTAATTTGTGACGTCATTCGTTGGACATTTCATGCGCATTTACTGCGCCAGAATACAAGCGTCCTTTCACAGGCCAAATGTCTGGTAGCGGTGCGGCTGCGTACGATATATTATAGGCTTTTCTGGTTTTTGGCTAGGTGCTCGAAGGAATGGGATACTGCTCTGTGCCTACGTATACTTCATCTTTTAGGAACAATACTGGCCTCTCGTATTTTAGTTTTCCGAATGATGCAAAAAGGAGAGCGGAGTGGGTGCACCTGTGTGCGAGAAAGGACCGGATGGACTTGAAGACCGCTCGGGTCTGTTCGAACCATTTGAGGAAGGTGACTATGACCCATCATGCCTACTGAAACGGTCCATGGGCTTCAAGGCCAACCTATTCCTGTACAAGAACGCTGTTCCGTCTGTGAACATCAAGGCAGGTAGTCATCTGTTCATTTTAAGCAATTTGAATTCAAGTTCTGTGATTTGCTCTGACAACCGGGCCCAGGCTATTTATGCAAATGCTCAAAGTTTAAATTGGGCAATTCTAATTCAATATTTATTATAAATAACAATTAATATATAAATGAATATTAAATATGAGTATGTTTTTATTTAGTCAATATTTCTACCTAACAATTCACTGCCTGCATTTTCTCTGCATACCTTGGCATGCAGACTGAGGTTATGTGGTTAGGTTATATGGGGATTCCATAGTTAATTGAAAGACTGCAAAGCATCAGCATGGCACTTCAACTTTCGGCAAGATCTTGTCAGTGTGGTGTGGCTGGTGTGGAGATTGGTGCAGGAACAGGTGCCTGGTGTGGGTGGGCAGGATAGGTTTGTTCAGCCTGGATCATTTTTTTCCTAACTAGGCCAATCAACACTGCTTTTGCTCAGAAATCCTTAGTTCCATTCTTGTATGTAGAAAATATAAGCAACAGAATACGCCCTGGTAGCTCAGTTGGTTAGGGTGCTGTCCTGCACTGGTCTCTCCTGTCCTGGCAACACAGGGTTCGATTCACTTCACATGCGAACATATAGCCCCGGCTGGGAGAGTCGGTTGGCAGCTAGCCCGATAACGCCGGGGATGGGCTACTGGGTGGTGGTGTCGGTGTATTGATGGCACATTCAACTTTCTGTCAAAATTATGCTGTTGAACTTGAAGTCATGGATTGGGTGGTGGGGCCAAACAGAGCTTGTTGCATGAACAGAACTTGTTCGTGCAACAAGATCTGCTTAGCAATACTACCCTGGTTCATAAAGCCACCACAGCAAGAACTTGGGATTATTTTGTGTTATCCAGTTGGTTGATCACCAGCAAGTTAAGTCAGTTGTGTTGAGGTTATGCTGGTGATGGCTCAAAGTAATGATGAGAGAGTCTGCTAGACTGTATAATGTGCACTTGCATGTTGCAAACTGACTGCAATAGATTGATTGCTAGACTTTACATGCCAACTCATATATCCAGTAAATTTGTTTTTTAAGGTAATTTTTGAAGTTTTGAGGACACATGTCCAATGCAACATTTATAAACATGATTATGCTGATATGGCCACTCATTTCCTCTACAAATGCTTGCTTTTCAGTTGGCGGGCAAAATTATATCGAAAAGGGCTTTGAGTTGGGCAACATAGCGTGCAAGATTAGTTGAAAACCTCTAACAGAATGCATTAAAAATGCATGATGCCGTGAAATATTTGTCGAAATTCAACTCGACATCCAGCGTCTCTACCAAATATCGCATAGACATCTCTTCAAAATACGGGAAGAAATGATGACATGCTTATTATGTAGGTATCTGGAAAGGGAATCGGAAATCAGTATCACTAAATGAAGTAATAACGTTGCAAAATCAAATTGTGTAGGGTGTTTCAATGATCCATCTGCGTTTCACCTTGAAAGTAAACTTGAAAGAAAACATGCTGCCATATAGAAAAATTACGCAGTGTAACCAAATTCGAAGAATTCGAAGACAACTTAAACATTGTCTCTGGAAGAGGTGAAGGACGCCATGGAACTCCATTGGAAATATGAGCTCAAACAGGGCATTTACGGCCTAAAGGAGGAATTAAATGCTGGTTCCATAGGCAAAATAAGTCAAGGACAATAACTGTCATGAGGAATTGCGTAATAATGTGCTGGTTAAGTAATATCAGCTAATTGTCATTGATTGGCGGTAGCTTATACAGGTAGGAAGTACCTCCTATCTAACTACTTAGGTGCATACATCAGCATATGGCTGTGCTTCATTGAGTGTGCAACTTCCTAGCTAGGTGTCTAGATGAGCATTGCAAGGCATATGCATGTCAACTACATTGAGCTGCATCAAACTTGTAACGTTAGGTTGATGCATGTGCTTATGCCTTAAATGCATTTGTTGTAGGTCTGGCATGACAAATTTGTGTTCTAGTGCATAGAGCCTGGTACCTACCTAGGTTGATTCTAGGTAAATACCTATTTGTTCAAGATAGTAACCCTCATTTGCACGTGAACATGGTGAGAATTAAAAATAAATAATTTGAAGCTTATGTTAACTATATCTTATTTTATTTCTTGGCAGTTGCCCTGGTTCTTGTTTGCTTTATGTATGCTCCATGTAGGTATGCTATTTGTATGTTTTATGCTCATGCACCATAAGCTAGCCAGGGACGTAGCCAAGGGGCGGCGGGCCGTCCCCATTGGGTTAGTACATAGTCGTCTACGAGGTCACTGCGGCGGAGATAGAACGACCAGCAGCACCTTTATGGTCACTGAGGCTGTTTTCGAGCCCCTAAAAGTATACTGGCCCTTGCCAAGAGACATTTGTCTACTGGTACGTATAAATGTTCACGAGCCCTGACGAACGTCTGATGGCGCTCACAGATGCCAACGGACCACCACGTCAACGGACCACCACGTCAACGGACCACCACGTCAACGGACCACCACGTCAACGGACCACCACGTCAACGGACCACCACGTCAACGGACCACCACGCCAACGGACCACCACGTCAACGGACCACCACGTCAATGGACCACCACGTCAACGGACCACCACGTCAACGGACCACCACGTCAACGGACCACCACGTCAACGGACCACCACGCCAACGGACCACCACGTCAACGGACCACCACGTCAACGGACCACCACGTCAACGGACCACCACGCCAACGGACCACCACGTCAACGGACCACCACGTCAACGGACCACCACGTCAACGGACCACCACGTCAACGGACCACCACGTCAACGGACCACCACGTCAACGGACCACCACGTCAACGGACCACCACGCCAACGGACCACCACGTCAACGGACCACCACGCCAACGGACCACCACGTCAACGGACCACCACGTCAACGGACCACCACGTCAACGGACCACCACGTCAACGGACCACCACGTCAACGGACCACCACGCCAACGGACCACCACGTCAACGGACCACCACGTCAACGGACCACCACGTCAACGGACCACCACGTCAACGGAGCACCACGCCAACGGACCACCACGTCAATGGACCACCACGTCAACGGACCACCACGCCAACGGACCACCACGCCAACGGACCACCACGTCAATGGACCACCACGTCAACGGACCACCACGTCAACGGACCACCACGTCAACGGACCACCACGTCAACGGACCACCACGTCAACGGACCACCACGTCAACGGACCACCACGTCAACGGACCACCACGTCAACGGACCACCACGTCAACGGACCACCACGTCAACGGACCACCACGCCAACGGACCACCACGCCAACGGACCACCACGAATGTGTGCGGTCCTTACAAACGCTTAACGGCCGCTGCGGACGTCTACGGGCTCCAGGGCTCTTACGAACGTCTACTGGTCCCTACGAACGCCTACTGGCAATTACAAACGTCTACGGGATGAATGCTTACGGGTCCCTACTTACTTATATGAGCTCTTATCTACGTCCGCAGACCCTCATGAAGGTGTACGGGCCCTGGAGAATGTGTACGGGCCATTACTTGGGTCTACGGGTCCTTATGAGCGTACACGTACCCCTTACCGAACACTGAATCGGCGCCTTTCACGATGAGATTGCCATGGCCATGCTTGTCATGCTTGCCATGGCCATGCTTGTCATACTTGCCATGGCCAGTGCCGTGCTTACATACAATTTGGAGGAGGTAGGGAATCCGACGATCCGGCCTCAATGAGGATTAAATAAATATATTCAATCTAATACATGCCATTTTCGAAATGAAGTACCCAATTCCGAGGATATTACAATTCTGGGAACAGTTCGGGCCTCCTTCACAAAATCTCCCTCCCTTGGACAGTTCCTGGCTACGTCCCTGAAATAATCATTGGTTAGAGGACTGCCTAGTCTGCAGCATGCTTGTTAGAATATCATGCTGGTAATGAAAATTGTAATCCACATGTCACACGACTAACTTAAGTTTCTTCTCTTTCTTGTTAGCTAAGCATAATGTCCATGGTCTACATGCTATTGACTACTGCGACTAATCAGGTTTTAACTATTTTACATATTTGAAAATGATTGGATAGCGGATGTATCCGGTACGGATACCGATTGGATAGGGATTGGTTCATTCGGATAGGGATTGGACCGGATTTGAAAATGTTAATCCCTGTTATGCTCTACCAACAACATTTGTTATGGCCACCGAGGCTGTTGTCGATCCCATAGGAACTTCTACGAGCCCTTACGAACGTTCACTGGCATTACGAACGTCAATGAGCCTATGCGAATTTCTACAGATCCTTACAAAAATCTACAGACGTTTACAGACGCCTACGGATCCTTACACGAACGTCTGAGGGCCATTACGGACCCTTGCGAACGTGTACTGGCCCTCACGAATGTATGTGGGCCCTTGCGAGAGTCTCTACACAGGCCTTTACTTACAGGCCCCTACAGGCCTTTACTTACATGTCCCTACAGGCCCTATCGAAAACTACGCCCCTGGGCGTTGCATGGAAAGAATGAACCCTAAAACAATCATGTTCCCCTATATAAAGCCCATGACGCCGTTGATATTTGTAACTGCGCTATTTTGAGCATAAAAGAACCTAATGTCCATTTAAAACTGCATCATTTTTATGTAGGATGTTTCAAGACCTACACCGTTCCCCCACCTGCGCACCGGATAGACGACGTTACTGGTGTTGACGGGCCAGCGGCCACATCCACACTAGTGACGTCATACTAAAGCAAAACAAGTGCAGGAAAAATGGGTGTTCTATCTGAAAACGGTTCTACCTCCTGCATGCGCGTCCTCGCGTACTCAAAAGGACTGTGTTACTGGTGGTCGCACGAGGTTTTTCTCTCCTCAACCGGGACATTTGGCGTTCGTACACCTGCGTAAGGCGGTCGACATGGCAACCGTGAGCCTTACAATCCCTCCAACTCGTAACAATTTGCTTGTCCTAAAACTTGATCCTGAAACATGACTTTTCGCGGGAGTGTGGATCAGGTACCTGCGTCGAATCCTGCAACATGGTGTGCATTCCGTTCACGTCCCGTACGTGATCCGCCGAAGGTGGGGTGCGACTTTGTTGCTGGTTGCGGTGCGTATCGTCGGCACTTCTACCTTGCTTGCAATCTAGTGAATCAGCACTGTTTTCTTCCAAACATAATCTTTCTAGAAACGACCTGAATCGGCGAGTCCGCCACACATTCCCGACGTGTCTCCCTGGTAACCACATATTAATCCTCAAATTGGTACCTCTATACTCCTCCAACTTCGCACATCACCACAGAAAGAAATTCTCAACGGCGTCACTGAATGCTCATCTCCATCCTGTTCGGTGCACGGCTGGCGCACATTGCAATCACCTGGCTACAA